>JAOPUG010000384.1:8401987-8413653 GCA_027564375.1 Micropterix facetella | reverse complement strand
GTACGCCAATATAATATATGGTCTTAAAAATAGATAATCAAATACCTAAAATGTCAAAATTTAAATCAATGGTCTAATCCAACAATAAAGCCTTCGTTGATAAAAATAAACATTACTCTTGTAGGCAAGTGTCAACTATTAAGCTATTTATCCGCATTATCTTCTTAGAATATGGATTCCACATTATCTCCATCTCTTACGTCATATATTGGATTTTTGACTAAGATATTGACTTTTTTTTTAATTGATTCTCTACAAGACTTCTGACATTCGTAGGGACCTTATTATAAAAACAGAGACTTTGGTAAGGAAACTGTTTCGCACCTTACTAAGCCGATGCCTATTTAGATGTATGTATGTCAGATTTATTTCTAGTATTGCGTTAATGGAAATCACCTTTCGCCGGGATCTCCGATCTATGTTTACGAGTGAACATAATATTTTGGTGGATATAGCACGAGTATATCGTCATGATTCTCGACTCGATGAAAAACGACTTACACGAAGTTCTTGGAGAAGCACTGTAAAGACTACGCACTGCCCTTTTTTGCAGGATAAAAATTCTCTTCGAATTTGCTGCAATTCCCCAGAACATTAGGCTATTATCATCATGGAATGGAAGTAAGCAAAGTAAACAGACTTAGCAGCCTCAAAGCTGCATACATTTCTAATCTTTTTGATTGCGTAAATGGAACTGCAAGGGCGGCAGTCCTCTCTTATGCCAGAATGTATCGACCCATCCACTCAAGATCGGTGACGTCAGTCTGTTCAGCCTTATTTAACCACCAAACAATGAGCGACATGTATTTATAACATTATTAAAATACATAAACAGAAAACAAGCAATTTGCAAAATCTACTATGAACAGCATGTGTTTATAACACGGTTAAAATACATAAACAGAAAACAAGCACTTTGCAAAATCTCCTACAATCGGATAATCAAAATAATTGGCTGCTTTCAGTTTAGCGTCAGGATTGAAACGATTGACGCTTGACAGCTAAATTATATAACGACCGTGTTATATAGGTATATTTAAACATTTTGTGAATATTTACGTGTGGGTTCTGAACACACTGTGCTTCGGAGATATTCTGTTTTTTGAACGCTAGCACTTTTTCAGGGCGGGAAAATTAACTGTTCGCACGAAAATGCGAAGCTAAATTTTCGCCGTTTTCTGGGGCAATGAGATTAAATTACTTTAGTGTTACGGCCCGAGTCATCTATACTCTTTTCACCGAGATAACATACAAAACTGTAGCTATACTGTAATTACGTAAATAAAAGTGATGGAATTATAAATTTGAGTAAACAAGTAAATGTTATTGTTGTTTATGTTTTCTCGATGAACGGTGTATATTATCTTCAAATTAACTTCACCCTTTCACCCCACTTTCTATTTACTTATAAATACATAATTTAATATTATTAGTTGCATGGCAAAAGTAAAGTAGGTAATTAAAACTTCAGATTAAGTTACAGGTTGATGGAGCTGTGCCTTTGTTGCTCAAATTAGTGTAATTTTCATGGGGCTATTTATTATAACATAAGAAGGGAATAATATCTAAACATCTGTAGGGCAAGTACAATTAATATAATGGAGATTATCCCTTTTTTATAAGGGCGACTCGCATCTTATAAGCAGTTTTACACCAACCTGTATCTTAGCAGTTTTAACATTTATTTTATTATGATATATTTATTTATTTAACATGCAAATAATTATTACAAATATACCAAGTCGTTGAGGATGTAATAAATAGTGTTAAAGACTCATTCAGATTAAAAATTGTAATTTATAACATGTCGTTTACAAACATGAGGGCTGTCAGTGACAAAAAATAAAAATATTGAGAACATGGTGCTCCGAGCGTTAGCACAATACAGTTTTTATACCAGATTATTTATTTATTGTGCCATATCATCACATTACGGAAATACTACGTCAATATACAATACAATAAGCAACATATATGGAAGTTCAGGTATATACCATAAGTTAACTATGCCGATCGTACACTGAAACGAATAAGAAGCGCAAGGCCCATACCTTGAAGATATGTGGACTCGCAATAAAAATATCTAGATATGAAATATAGATCGAAATGCAATTCCGTTAATTTTATCCCAACGGAAAATGGTGACCCAGTCGAGAATTGAACTCAGGACCTTACAATGTAAGATCAGGCGACCTAACCATTATGCCACCGGGCCACGTATGTGACCAAACTCGATAATAATTCTCTGGAACAACAAGACAGAGTTATCAACTCGGCCGCGGATCAGCTTAAAACATAGATCATTGAGAAAATTTATCTTCGAAATTTAAGAGGATTATAGCCCACCATACCTAGTAAACAACTAGTAAGGTATTAAATAAGGGTAGTAACCATATTATTTAAAATAAGCGAATCTTAGGAATTTTTTTTTCAACATGAGGATATGTAGATCATTATGTGAATTCCATATAAATACATTCGATTCTAATCTACTTCTAACTAAGATTATTTTACTATAAAACATACTGGAAGGGTGATATTGTGGTAACATTGATTTCTAGTGCCATTTCTCCGCGATGCGACGGCTGTGCGGGGAGGTCGAAAACTCAATATATTATTCAGAAGCCCAAACTTTACAACCCTGCCAGAAAACATAGCTACCCAACCTTTTGCTAGGTAAAATGGTAAGCAGTTTAACAGTACTAATACACTATTCTCTTATTCTTAAAATGTCTCTTCTATTATAATCATATTGTTTACGACGTGTTATGCAGTCCGCAGCTCACAATCAATCAGTACTCAGTCCCTTTAATCATTCAATTCTGCCGCTCGGCTTCTCGCTGCAATTTCAATGCAGCCAGCGTATTTCTGCGTACGTCACAGGCAGCGACCGCCCCTGGAAATACAAATAAACGCGCTGCGCGGCGCTGCGACTAAAAAAGAGGAACACGGGCCGGTGGACGATCTGGCAGAGAGAGAGCGAGGAGGCTCGCGCGCTACAAACCAAATTGCTACATTTCCAATTTGCGATGCCAATGAAAAAGCCCCGACTGCTTTCAAAAGCTCGGCGAGAACTGGCTTTGCGCCCCTCCGCCGCGCCGCCCCCGCCTGCGACACCGCTCCGCTTCAAATTGAAATTTAATCACGATCCGTTCGCCGAATATCTGTCCGTCCAATCGTCTGACAGGCCAGCGTGACCAGAAATCACCGAGGAATACGTTAATTTCGCCTGGATTCCGAACCGATACAGAGAATTATATATCCTGTAATATGCATCCAATAATATACCAGCTTAGTGAGACTAACAACATTTTCACTAAGATTCTCCTCCGCTCATGCATAATGTTTGGATCACACAAAACCACGAACTGCGGCAGGACGTCCGTGAGTATCGTACTCGTAGCTGCCTCGAGATATCTGTCTTAAACGCATGATATCGAATCCTAATATTATTGTCGTCAGTGATACGCATAAATTATTTGCTTATTTATTCTATGTAACAAAATGTGGAAACTGAGGTGGTTCCTCAAAACTATCTAATCGTGAAAATGCATGGTCACATTCGACACACGCAAATTTCATTACCTACTGATATTATACCATGAGCTTATTTTTTACTACGTTTTTATTAGGTCGCTTTCTTGTACGCCCGTTTGTCTGTTTGTACAGTGCAAAGTTTGCGATCGATTTTAAACTGACTTCCCGTTATCCGATCGTGCTGAAATTTTGCACACACCTTTGGTTCTGGAAACAATACAATACAATATACTTTTAGTCCGTTTTAAGTTCGATTAATAATAAAATTTAATAAGCAGCGCCATCTAGCAGTGGCGGTCCGAATTACGCTGCAAGCAAAGCGCAGCCCTGCCATCGACGGAGGTCGCTAGGCAACGCTTTATATTGATTGAAAAAATTAAAAAAAGAAATTTTTGACTGTCACGTGCATTGAAATGTCTGTACTGAAATCTCTTTATGTGGACATATATTATAATGACGCTAATATGTGTTTAGATTAAACAGATTGATATATTATTGGTAGGCAGGTATAACAATTTTCTGAAGATATGATCAGGAGAAGACAAACTGTTATAAACCTGAAATTTTCCACATGTCTCTGTCACAATATCATCAAGATGTTTAAAATCGATTGCAATATTTCATACACACACAATTAAAAAACAGAAAAAAATAATTTCATTTTTTTTAATTTACCACGTTTTTAAAACGGACTAAAAGTATAAAATATTTTCTCCTAGCCCCATACAGAAAACGAAAAAGTGGGGCGTATGCAATAGATAATTAATTGATGCATGAATAGTTCACAGTTCACGCCTAAGTCACTAACAATAGCGTCCCAAGTTTTTATAAATCACAATTCATAGCAAAGATATATATGAAAGCTCTTCATATCCTGCATGCGAATTTTGAAAGAGCGCCAAGTTTCCGCATCAGAATGTGGTTATCGACTCCGCCACTTAGTTTACGTTCAAGAAAGTGTGTGTTCTTGAATATAAGAAACCCAAGGATCAACGATATCACGTGTTTAGATTTGACGATAATCAAGCAGTTGGACTTTGCTCAAACATATTTGAGCGATAAGCAAATCGTCCAAGACAACAAGATCAGGGTTATTATTTCCCAAATATGTGCCTCCTTGAATTGGAATCGCGATTGACAAATTTCTATTTGCTAGTAAGTTAGATGTGAACTGTGAACTATTCATGATTCAATTAATTATCTATTGCATGCGACCCACGTTTTTCGTTTTCTGTATGGTGCTAGGAGGAATTATTTTTTACTTTTTAGTCCGTTTTAAAAACGTGATAAATTAAAAAATATGTTTTATTTAAATTATTATTACATTTGAAAGTGGGGATAACTTAAACACGCCGCAACTCAAAACAACAATTTTGACTTAATGAGTTTTTGCACTCAAACATCATATTAAAAAAAACGTGCAGAGAAATCTAGTCATGAATATTTTTATAATTTTGATGAATTTGAAATAGCTATGCAACTTGCTACAATAACTAGGATCCTAACAATGCTTCCTGGGATTAATAAAAATTACTATGACTATGGGACCTGCGATTTTTTTAGTTACTCACACCAGTCGCTGTGACGTAGTCAACGCGCCCCGAGCGAGTGCAATTTTCCGACCGCTGCGCATACATGCGTCCTTATTAAATTTCCTTCGTCGGCTCCGACGTACTGAGCGGCGTTTTGTTTTTGCTCTCGCTTACCCGCCGTGTACTCGGCGGCCAATATACTCGATGATAGTCACTCTCGTGAAACCACTATTAGTCATAAATACAGTGTGAAAAAGACGCAAATAATTATAACGGCAGGTGGCGTATTTACAGCTGTTATTCTCCACGGCTGATTTTTGGATCCAGGATTAGGATGAGGATGAAATGTGATGGCCGCTTATCATAATGTCTATACCAAATTTACGAAACATATCATAATTAATTTTCCATATCTAGTTACCGGTTATATTTGCCCAATTTAATATAAGGTGACCATTATCATATGGTACTTGTGACCTCAAAGCACAGGAACCTCTATGACAAAATGAACATGTATTTTATGTGTATGAATAAAATGCTGAAGCACATACGTGCATAGGTATATACGTAATATGTCAATACGTATATACGTACATACATACATACATACATATACATTTACATACAGAAACTGCATGTGCCTATTGCTGGAACGTACGTCATGTATCATATATTTAGGTATCCTTATATACGGGTTCCTGCGCTGGCCCAATCAAGGTGACCAGACTGAGACACGACTTATGAAACTAATTTACGTATTTAAAAATACGTTAAATGCACTTAGTCCATCTATGCTAAAAACGACCTACTACGCACTGACACAGTAAATCATTGCATACGGACAGATAGGATGAGGAAGAGCAGCTAAATCATTCTTGACACGGTAATAAAGGCCTAAAAAAGATCTCATTAGCGTTATAAATATAGAACCGCGCTTTTTCCCATCCGACCATAAAGGATATTCAACAGTTTGATTCACAGATTTCAACTTAACACTGAAGTTATACTGAAGTGCGGTTTTGATGTAATTCCGGAGGAATGACAAAACTGCGACATTTAACTTAAAGATCACTAACATGAGATTATAAATTGATACAGACAAACTGAGTTAAAAATGAACACGACGTATGGACATCCCGTATTAGGCACATACAGTTTGTCCTGTTACATTCGTGTAATAGTAGGTGTTTCTCAAGTCCCGGTTGATTTCGCTCATCTATGCTAAAGGTCATGCATTTCGTCTATGTTAAGCGTCTGTTGATGTTCATTTAACCAGTCGTGTATCTGTTTTAGTCCTGTCGTTGCCTTTTGAAATACAGACTCCCATGTGTTACTCCCAAATAAAAGCACCGTGGCATCTGCAAAAGATGCAATAACACCTGGTAACTCTGGTATCTTCCGCTTGCAAAGATGAATAATATACACTAGAAATAATATCGGTCCTAATGTACTCCCTCGAGGAACACCGTAGTTATTATTCATCCAGTTACTTGTTTTGTTATTTAGTTTAACTCGTTGTATTCATCCTGTAACGTAACTTCGGAACCAGTCCAGTTCTTTGTCTCATATTCCAATCTATCGTAGTTTGGTCTAATGTTGTACGTGCTGTACTATGATCTAATGCTTTGGCCAAATAAAAGAACGCAATTAGAATAGAGATAGTCAACTTAGATAATATTCACTCTATATAACTCCGCAGTATCACCGGCTTAAAAAATTAATACCTATATCAGTTCAAATATTTATCATAATAAAATTGCGTTACAAGCTATCTTTGCCTAGTTAAATATGTATGGTGACCATAGTCATGTAGACCTGAAACCTCAATATGTTTTGAAGCACGGAAACCTGTATGGCAAAATGAACATGTATGTTATGTGTATGAATGAAATACTGAAGAATGAAATACTTATCAGATACTTTTCCGTTTTGAAGTAACGAGTATTATTGATGAGTATTATCGGTCATCGTTCAGACATAGCGTCGTCCCCTGTAGGCCGATTTAATAACCTTTGGTAGTTTATTCTGATGGCGCCAAATTTGAATCATATATTCTCGAATTTTAGTTTATGTTTTGCACCCGCGCTAATGTAGCACGCTTTATAGTCCTCAAATTTGAATATGAATAAACTTCTTTTCACATTGTACCAATCGGATTAGTGATGCCCGTGCTTAGTTTAAAGGCAGCCATATTCATGAGAATCATTTGAAATAAATATCAAAGAGTTGATCAATCTACCTGCCCATATGTTACTAATCAGAGGTCGATCAAGCCGGCTAGACCATGTAAGAATACGAGCATCTATCGATTCACTCCTCGCTCCTGGCACTGGCTCGCGCGCATGTTCAAGTCAAGCTGGCTTAGAAATATTTGTATAGTAGAGATACGTGAGTATGTATGTAGGTACGGATAGCTAACACGAATGATATTCAATATTTTAAAGTCTGCTTTTCGCGAATATTTCATGGACGGTAATAGATATAAAATAGTAATTAAACAGATCAAGTGTAAGTTTGTTGCGGGGATTCCATACCTTACCGTACCGTAATAGGAAGTAGAAAAGTTGGTTATTTGATATATATTTAAAACAGTCAGATATTGTTTGCCTGACCAAGAAAAATATTATAAATAAGATAAAACGAATTTACCGCATGAAGTATATAACACCCGACGTTTCGGCGATGTTGCAACCGCCGTTGTCCAGGGTAGACTTAAGTATCGTCAATCGTCATCCGTTGTTTTGTGGGTAGGCGGCAAACTGCTGCTGTTACTACTGCGTAGATTGTAACGGTGGTGGGGCGGTGGTTTCGACGCGCGCGAATTTTGAAAATCTACCGTGCACCCAACACTCACTGTATCTTGTGTTACGTTCTTGCACTCGGCGATGGGCATTGAGAACATTTTAAGAAGAAGATTGCGTAGTTTTGAGTTTAGAGTTTGAAACTGTCTCGTCTATTGAAGTTCGGGGTTCTTCTTATTTCATTGGCTTCCCGGATCATACGGGGAAAGTAAAATTGTTCTTTAGATAGCATGATTCCGCTATCCAATATGTGTTCGCTGATCGCCGATTTTTCTCGCTGAACGTTTTAACAGCTTTGATGTGTTCCATCCGTCGAATGGCTATGGGCCGTTTCGTTTGTCCAATGTAGGCTAACCCACAGCTGCATTCGACTTTATACACGCCTGAAGTTTGCTATGGTATTACGTCCTTCACAAGCCTCAAAGATCGAGCTATGTTTTCGGTCGATTTGAAGATCGTTTTTATATCGAAGTTATTAAGCATCTTACTTATTCGATCTGTCACGCCCTTGACGTATAGTAAGAATGCTCTTGATCTGCTCGATTTCTGAGTTTCGTCAATAGAGGATCGTGTGCGTGTCTCGTGATATTTTCCTTAACCATTTTTCCTAAAGACATTATTGACACGTTTCATCTCCTGCGAAAATTGCTCAGCGTCGCATAGATCGCGTGCTCGATTCGCGAGCGACGTTTGCTCTGAAGTAGATGGTAGGGATGATGGTGTGAGCTGGCATGCAAATTTGTGGCATGCAATTTTATGGCATGCAATAATGCAACAACTTACTTTTTAACGCCATCTAGCGGCCGAGTCGCATTTGTGACGGCGTGTATTACAACGCACCGATGCCAGGTGGTTCCTATAACGGCCGGTAGAGAGTACTGACGGTCGTCATTAAATAAAATAATTATAATATTATTAAAATAATTAGTTTGTACATACCCCAAAGGTTTCTGCGCATTGGCCATTACTAACGATTGACGAAAGATTTTTTTTAAACGATCGTAGTTTACTCGAGTTATCGTGCATTGTAACATTCACTCATTCAGACATAGAGATATTATTATTTTTTTTGGTTTAGATGGACTTTAGGAATATGAAACGTTGAGAAAAGTGTGTTTGGATGTTTTAATTTAAATTTCTAGAGTCTGGAACTATGTGGAACGTTTAGAAAAGTCTTTATGGCCGATGTTATATTGTTCGCACCAATGGAAAACTTTGCCCCCTCGCAGGGTGAGCCGAAGTAATAACATTTTCTCATATTTGATGTAAATTATGCCTTTTCGTATAAAAGAGGGCTTGCAATTATTTTCGTCCGACTATATCAATCAAATTTTAATAAATTAGAATTGGAGATGTTGGCAATATTGTCTATTTTATTTCCATAGCAGAACAGCCTGACGGAATAGGATACTTGAAGTAATACCAGTTACTAATTGCAGTAACTCTCTACGTGTAATGGGTACCCTAACCTTACGCAATGCAGATATTCTGGCGCTTCTATGAATATTTAAAAGTACGCAAGGCTTAGCATTAACCGCCTACTCTGCTGTACTTTTATTCTAGCAATGCATAGATAACGTTTGATGCGTTTAATAGGATATAACTGTTTGCGTAATAATCAATAATATAAATAAATAACTAGGAGCCTTTTTACAAGCTTTATATGTCGGCAGTTAAAGTTCAAAATTAAAATAATTTTAATTCAAACAATATTATTGTTTTTTTAAATCAGTTATTCATTTGTCTTTCTGTCTTTTATTATCACTCTAATATTAACGTGTGTGCAGTCATGAATAAATTGGAAATAAGCGTTATGTCCGTAAATGAGGTCTTGTGCCGGTGTCATTAATTACAGCTTCTTGCAGTCTGGCACTACGCGTATATTGTATGTCAACCCGTCCACCCCTGAGCGTTTAAACGAACTTTATCGCTATATCACCCCGAGGCGAAACACAGAGACTTGGTGGATGAAGACAATCTATGTACCAAACTCCACTTCAGCTGGCAAGAGTCTTACTCCTTACGGTGAGGCACTGGGAATTGCCATCCAGAGGGCGGCCTCACCCCTTGCAAATTTAGACGGATTTCGCCATACAGCCTGTTTCCAAGTCGCTTGCGCAACATTTACCTATCGTGATAATGCGGCATTCCGTAACTCGGAAATATCGCGGACCTGTGGCGTCCTTTACTCAGCAATGCTCACCGGAAATCAGGTGGCCATTGGGTCGTTTCTAAGGGTAGGCGACGACAGGTCGACACCTACCCCCGCGTCTTAAAGAACAACTGCAAGAATTATAGAACTAAATAACTGAGACAGGTAAATCGCTCTACGCCACTGCTTCTGCATGACAATGCACGACCGCAAAACTCACAGCAAACTGCAACAAAGTTGCAGGAGATTCGACCTGTGGCGTAGCCCACAATGCTAGGGGGCCCACGGGGACCCTGGTTGTTGATAAGTGGACCAGCTGAGTATTGTCGTGAGGTATGCCGTAGTAACCAGAACGGAAAAGGCACAACCAATTAATTTGGAGGTAAAAGAATTAGTGCTAGATTTCTACGCAGCGCTAAACCAAGGTGCAGTAAATTTGGTCAACCAGAAACTGAATTATTTGCAGAAAAAAAAGCTTGACGTAAAAAAGCGTAGGTCAAGGTTACGATGGTCCAAATGTGATAAGTGGGATGTATAATGGATCGTTCAGTAAATTAAAAATCATCCAGAATTCTCTGAGGAACTGGATGGGATCCGACCACTTGACGTATCTATTTGTCATTGATTACAATCGAAAATAAGGAGGCTTCAAACTTGAATTTGAGTACAGCCATTGATAGCTTCGCAAATATCAAGGCCTGAAAATAATTGCGATTTTAAATTTAATGTATTTTTTTAAATGATGATATGCTTCGATTTTTATTTGATTGTAATTTGCCTAACTGATAATTATAGGTTCAATAATTTCTGTTAGAAATAAAAAATTATATATTTCATTTCAATTACCCTGATTTGACGAGATGGGTGACGGGAACCTAATTTGCTTTTCGCACCAGGGCCTTTGACCACCTAGTTACGCCACTGGTTGCGACTGGCGATTTTTCAACACATACCATACTCGCCAGACATTGCTCTTTCACTTTTTTCGGAATTTAAGTAACTTTTGACAAGGGAAAATAATCAACTCCGAAGAGACAGTGGAAAAACGCATCCAAATCATTAATCGAATCATGTCCCCGAGAGGTTTAGAGCAGAGGCATTAACTAACTCCCATTAAAAAAAATGCAATAATATACTATATAGATCAGTGGTTCCCAATAGGTGTTCCGCGGAATCCTGGGATTCCGCGGAAGGGTTACAGGGGTTCCGTGGGTTACAGCCGCAACAAGAATTCTCACATACAGCCCAAAATGGCATCACTGAAAAATAAATTTAGCTGGATCACATGTGTAGAGCAAAAAAACTAAGAATGTTTTCCTCTCTTAAATGAATGTCTAGGAGAAAATGTGTTGCAATTAACAGACTTACACAAATCCTTGACAGAATATTTTCTAGAGGAGTTAAATGGCTTTGTCTGGGTACAGAATCCATACGCAAACCGGACCAGACCATCAACGCTAACTGTGTTGGAGTATGAAAATTTGATCGGCATTAAGAGTGCATCCTCTCTAAAACACAAGTTGGAATCCGTGCCACTGAACAACTTTTGGACTGAACTTAAAGATGAGTACCCTGCAGTCGCTGAGAAGGCAATCATAACTCTGCTCCCCTTTGTCTCGACTTATCGACGCGAAACTGCAAGTT
>JAOPUG010000384.1:8383613-8395053 GCA_027564375.1 Micropterix facetella | reverse complement strand
AGGCGCGAGAGGTGGCGCGTGGGAGGGGGGAGCTGTAGCGTTCGAAATTCGATCTATTTAACGGGCGCCTCAGGTGCGCTACAACCAACTAGTACACATATAAAAAGACATATTTAAACAGAAATTAACAAGGTTAGTCGCAAAATATTCCCTAGCTTTTGCTATCTGCGGGTGCTTACGCGATTCCTCCCCGACACAGGTATACACATGCCAAAATAATCCTTGCGTAATCACTCCTTTTGCCCATACTTGACTATGTGAATGGAGCTTAACTATATCTGACTGAAGAACTACTGGATAAACTCGAACATATGCATACTATTGATATTCAGGTTACCCACATTGATGTTTGCATACTATTGATATTCAGTTTACCCACATAAGACCGACCATGTATCTGCTTAATTGAAGTGGTTGCCCATATGCCAAAGGAGATATGTTCTCACATCGTCTTCCCGTACTATTTTTTAAACCTTTTCGATCAATTATCTACTCACGGTCTACTTACAGCTTCGTTCGGTCTCACTGTCAATCTTTTGAAATCCTTTCCCACATGTCCTACTTTTTGCGTAATATTTTAGCATGCATGTTGCAAGACGTTGGAATGGTCTTCTGGCTAAAATAAGGGATTCACCTTCTGTAGAATCCGTTGAAGCTCGTCTTAAACGATACTACCTCTCTTAGATTTAGGCTATTAGTTCTTTCCATTTTTTACTTGGTCTCTAATTTTTAAACTTCCTCCTTCTATTCTTAAATTAGTATTTTTATTTATTCTTAGCTTTTTGGTATTCTTATTCTATATCCATATATAATTATTATGCGATCAACAATTTTTGATGACTTGACCGTGACAATTTTTTTCGTTTTCTTAGAAACAGATTAGCTGATTTAGAGATCATGGGCGCCTCGCGGCACCCCTCATCTCTCTTCGTGGCATCCCAGGGTGCCGCGAAACACACTTTGAGAACCCCTAAATTAGAGTAAAAATATATCCTGACTTTTAATTATTTTGATAGCTGAAGAGAAATATGGCAAAAAGAATTATTTAATTTTTTTAAAAGTTTTTTTTTTCAAATTACCGTAGATGGCCAAGAGAGTTATTAGACGCCCGCAAAATGTTTGGTTGGTGTTCTGAAAAATATCCTAATAAATACTTATTAATTGTACAACAGGCGCATGTAGGAGACAGTATATGTATCGTATTGCTAGGAGGGGTGAATTTTAAGTACATGCAATCCTATACATTTATTACCCAGGAGTCAAAATGACTCCATTGGGTATCCAAATAGACATTGGTGGGCATTATAGTTTTAAATAGACTGTAAAACTATGAAGTACTATCGCTACAGTTGAGTTTGTCAACTGCTACGAGCGAACCCGGCCACCCTGGAGCGTTTCAACGATCTTTTCGTTATATCACTCCGAGATGATACACAGAGACTTGAGGACGAAGACGAATCTACTTACCAAGCTTCACCTCATCCCGTAAGAGTCCAACCCTTACCGCGAGGCACTGGGAATTTTCAAGCCCAGTGTGGCATCCATCGCGCTATTACTATCAGATGCGGTCAGATTTCACCGCCCTCCCGTCTGGTCGCAGGTTCATATTCGCTTGCGCATCCTCTACCTGTCGTGATAACGCGGCATTCCGTGACTCGGAAATATCGCGAACCCTTGGCGTCCTTTACTCGGTGATGATCACCCGAGATCGAGTGGACATCGGGTCGTTTCTAAGGGTAGGCGACGACAGGTTGACACCTACCCCCGCGTCATAGAGAACATACGTTCCCAAACCCCTCCGGGTCTCAGTCGATTGAGTCAGTCTGTGCGTCAGTCGTCCAGTTCCGCCAGAGGTTCCGTCCCCAGATCCACCGCACGACGGTTTCACCAGGTTGGTATCTCTTCGAGTCTCTCGGATAGGAGCCGCCCCGCAAGTTGAGCCGGCCAAGTTGGTATGACGGCCATTATAGCCCAAGTTACACGAAACCGTAAGGAGCCACGCGGTGAATATTATACTATTGCTACACTGTGCGAGCGCACAAAATTCACCACGTGGCAGCGAGCTGGCTGACTGTTCTGCCGGCGCCGCAATCGTCACGCCCGGTGCCCTCGCTGCAAATTGCCCTTAATGCAATTTAAATTATTCCCCGCGCTCGACAAACGGCTTTATGGACTCACGCATTCTGCGCTTTAAGCTCTAAACCGTAGTCGTGCCTGCATACTTAAATCGTATTAGTCTCCAACTTGGCACACCGGACTTCCACTCGGCAAATTACCACAGCTCATCCCGGTAAACAATGAAAATACAATGAGGCGTGCTTATGCGATAAACCAACATGTGTTTTAAGCATAAGTATGGGATTACAGCAATACACTTTGTCTAGGCAGATTAGTTGACAATATAAAATAATAGCGAGGTATATAAATTGAAACACGGGAAAATAAGAAATGGACCCACATATACAGAGTGGCGTACGTTAAGGGGGTTCGAGCGGGGGTGAGGTGGGATGAAGGGAGTTTTCCTAAGCGTCGCAGATGGATTTTTTTTAGAAGAGTTATTAAGTGTCACTTTGATTGACCTGTTTGATGATTCTATTTGTATTTGTAGATTTTGTAACAAAGCTATAAATACCTAAATATATCGACAGAATTAAGTCGTGTAGTCACCGTTAGACCTTTCACAATAAACAGTAATAAATTATAATCATTAACGGAGAACGGGGATGGCCTCTTTGTTTAATATATATTTTCATATTTTTTTTCAAACATAACTGTGGATTTTTTATACTGTCGACAGAATTTTACCATGGTTTTCTATCATCGACGTCTGTTGAAAATGCACACCGAATTAATACAGACTAAAATAAATAAAAACACCTTTTAAATTTTTCATATGTAATGGCACTGAGATCGACCGAGAAAGAAGCATTTGTATAAAGATTTGGCAGTGCCAACAACCATTTCACTTTTATAGGACGCGGCAGTGATGCAGCGAACATCTAACCTTGTGGCTCGCTATCGCTGCATAAGCAGTGCTTATTGATCAGCGAATAGGGCCTTGTATGCCGTATACGCCTCTGGACTTACATCAGTTATCAAATCTAATCTCAGGTGCAACTCCTTAGGATCCGTCGATTTATACTACCAAGACGTAGCCACTGCATTTTCTAATTTGATCATAAAGTCCAAATTTCATTGCGAAGGATTCAAAGATTATTTTATTAAAATTTACATTATTGCATTTTATTCATTTTTTATTGTGGTTTTAGCAAAATTCTCCGACACTCCATGCAATTTTTTAGCCAAGAAAATTCCCCAATTTGTGTTTTTTTTTTAAATGTACGTTTGCAGATAATTTCCCAGAGTCGATGCTCGAAGTTTCCTCAGATTTAACTTTGTCACGTTGCTAACAGCTATAATATGAGACGTTTCGCTCGTCACTGCAATGTTATTTGTGTTGGGATCAGTCACCGTCTCGACACGCTTGGCAACACCTCAAACGATAGCATATCTGGCGGCTGAGATCTGAAGCAGTCACGTCGATCGCGATGTGCGGCGCGCGCGCACGGATGCTCGAACGTTCAGGGCGCCATTTCCACGCGCGGATCTTTGAGTCGCTGCCAGATATATTCTTTTGATGGCATTACAATATTGCGAAGGGCGTGGTACAGTAACCGTTACAAAAGACAACTTTGCACTTTACAAATAATTCGTTTCCTAAAAACAATTTACTTGTGACATCTAAGAACAGCATTACAGTATTACAACAATATTACAACAAAAAAAAAACAACCAATAGAAACAATATAGACGCGGTAAATTCGATTAATCTTATTTATAACTCGAACAATCATCCCCACCTGGATAATATTAGTGCGAGCATGTGGTTATCGGCGATATAGTCAAGCAGTTATGATCTATCGCAACGTATGGTCCATCGAAGTTAAATATAAAGGTTCTTTCCGCAGTAATGGCGAGTCATCGGAGTCACGTACCTAATCCCTTTCCAAAGTGGATCGTATACATTTATCTGTGCATCGACGCCATCGCCCTCCCTAAGTATGTATAACGGATGGTGTGCGGCCGTTTACCAAACGTGACGTGTTTCGCCAACTGGCGGTAGGGATCGCCGGCAGGGACTGGAGAGACCGCCTGAGAAAAGCATTAACCTCGGAAAGATCGTTCGGAAAATCATTTGTTCGTTGTCTATAAGTGTAGCGTATATGGAGATACGAAGCTAACACTGCGACGCGCGCGACGCTGTTTTCACCTTCGAAATGCCAGATATAATATTAAGTACCAGCAGATGGATTAAGATCAGTACTAGTAAATACTAAAGAATTTAAATGCCTTAGGCCTTATTGAAAAATCATTAAGCAATCTCGAATGTTGCATAGGTACGCATATAGATAACGCCATGCCTATGTTGCAACCACTAAATTTAAATTGATTGCGATCTCTTCATATTTGACCAGACAATTTGATTCAGTAGTGAATGTGGTAGTACAAAAAAAAGAAGAAATGTGTGTCAATATTATTTAAATTCCTTGGTAGTCGTCGCTTGTACCTCAGCGTAGGTACAGTACGTGAGGACGATCTAGCTTTATATTAACTCTATAAAACCTGTACATATCAGGCATTTATTATTCACGCCTCTGTTTCCTTCTCTTAGAGTATAATCCAATTCTGGTGCACCCAAGAATCGACAACGTTTTTATATTGGATATGCATTAAGTTGGATTATAGGTAGAGTTTTTTGTCAGTATTGGTAGAAGCACTAGTGTACCTTATGTTTTCCTAGCGGATACTTTGTGAAATATACATTAAATAAGATTATACGAATGTACCACTTGAAATTTATAGCACCCAACGCTTCGGCGATTTTGCAACCACCGTTGTCTGAGGTAGACTGTCAGTCTACCCTGGACAACGGCGGTTGCAACTTCGCCGAAACGTCGAGTGCTACAAACGTCACGCGGTAAATTCGTTCTCTAAAATCTTATTTATAATGTCAAACAACTGCAATAGTCTTCGATGTCATATATACATTAAATAGTATACTTAGTTCTATATTTCTGATTTTCGCACAAATTTTCGAATTTGAGATCTTTCTGTATTGCATTGAATGCTCGAAGTTCACGTTATAAATGTTTATTCAGTTATTATTCGAAAGCTGGGACGGAGATGGCTCTATGCCAGTCGCAACCCTGGCGCGCGTGCGGTTATCAAATCAGCACAGCGCTAACTTACCAAATTGTAATAATGCTGTAAATGAAATTGATTCCATCGAGATGTCGAGCGGGGGACGCGCGCCTCCCGCGCTTCGCTCGCCTCGGTAATTCCGCCTCTGAAACTAATTTAATATTGGCGTGGTGCCGCTCTTCAGCGGTCGCCCCCGACGCCCGCTACTATCACAGACACAAGCCATGCAGAACGTTGCTGCCGTTACTTTTTCAATTTGCACAAACTCCAACTCCATTCTAAATAACAAAAATGACCAAGAGAAATATGCAGCCTATTCAGACATACAGTTTGACTATTTAATAATATGAAAAGTGAATTAATTTAGTGTTTTCGTTTCGTTTTCCATGAATTACAGTTGCGCTCACATATGAACGATGCCGCTCGGGCTACTTGATTTGCGATCGGGCTACTTGCAGGGCTTTATATTATAGCGGACTATGGGCCACCCTGGCGCTCCCCCAAAACTCCCTCCACCCCCCAACGAATCATCGCCCCGGCTTTTCCGCGAGCGACGGGGTATTATTTTCTACTCCATTGTTACGCGACAGTATTTACGCGGCAGACGTTACCCGCTTCCGCAATTACGTACGCTACATTCGGATTACCTACAATTGGGTTGTAAAAAAAATTGCTGGTTAGGTTGACTAAACGCCAATCAAGTCCACACGCTAGAAATCGATAGTCTTACCAGCGAGGTTGGTAGTCTGTTTGTGTCTTGGCACTTTAATTCTTGAAATATTCTAGTTTTGCAAACAGTCGACATCGCCTTCCTGCGTCATCTCTACGGATTTCGCTCTTGTACGTACCTACTCTGCATGCAGCATAATTCTTACCCCATTTAGCTGTAATTTAGCTCATTTTACTGCTATTGATTATACTAGACGGAAATACTTATGCGAAATGCGAGAATCTGTATTTACGATGATTTGGCTTGATATTGTCCCTAATCCTCTCCCTCCTTTACTGCCCTAATCATATACATGGGTCACGGATTACCAAGTCAATTGCGTACTATTTTAGTAGACAAAATAACATCCTCTCAGATTAAACCGAGTTTTTTTTTATTATTCAAATTACGCCTGCTCGAAGTGTTTTAAGATTCGGTGCTCACATTTCAGTCCTCTAATGCCATACAAAGTAAAATAAAATATGTATTACCTTCATTAAACACAAGTGTTTGGCAGATACAGACATGTAATTTATATAAATTAAAATATAAATAACATAATTGTATAGTATTTCCTAGCATGATTAAACTATCAGCATAAACTACGTCAATATCCATCTACGAAAAACCGATTAACTGCGGGTCAATTTTCTTCCATTTTAGATTTATAACGGTTTGAAATGTATATTGGAAAAAAATATTTGTTTATTTTTACTTTTTACTGCCACGTTATTTTTCGGCGAATATTTACCAAATTATTTTCAATTCAAGATAAAAGTTTGCTCTACATCACTGTGTCAAAAAACTTATAGGTTAAATTGTGGAAATAAAATAATAAATGTAAAAGTTAAAAAAAAAAATCTTTTTATTCTAACTTCTAAAGTAGAAGCAACAACAGTAATTTTAAAATACTTCAATGCATTATACGACAGTTTCTCTACAACCAATTAGAACATGTCAAACCTCCCATATTACATGCAAACAGGTAATATTGATGAGGGACGAACTCTGATTTTCACCTCGTTTGCACCTCGTTTCGTGTGTGGTTAGATGAATAATAATTATTGGATGATATGTTTGTATAATATGTATGTATGCCGGAGATTATTAACTTAGGAGTTTTTTTTGGCTCTTAAGCCTGCAAGGGACTTGGATCTCATATCCCTACCTAGTCCATTCCACAAAGCTGCAGATGCGTAGGCGAAACTACCTTTATAAGTAGCTAATTTATGTTTTGGTAATAGTGCCAAGTGATCTTTGCGGCGAAACCATTTCATATATAACCATTTCATAATAGCGAAAATGAGACGGAGCGCGCGGCTAAATCTTTGTAATTAAAAACCAAATATAGTCTTCCTATGAGAATTATCGAAGCGTTTTCTGAAAATTATGTATAATATCAGTCAGAAATGCAGTCACACGCTGAACATACAGAACCATTGATCAAGGGCCATGGGTCATTCATATAGTATATGTATAGTATACATACATTTTTTTGCAGATAGATCAACCCGTACATAACTTTTTCGAGTACGTTCGAAAAAGTGTACGCTCATCAGGAACTTTGTCGCTAGGACAGTTCCAGCCTCGACTTCAGTCATGTACCAAATACCGTTCGTGGGCAGTGTCTGTAAATCTAGTCTGGTTTCGCGGAGCTATAAGAACTCCCTGTTCGGCGCGGCGCGTCGTCGCAGCCAGGCATCACCTGCCTGCCGGCAAGTCGGCAAACTTTGCCGTATTAACAAGTTGCGCGCAGTCTTCGGGCGGGCGTTAGATATCTATCTGCTTGTAAATAGAAATTGTGCTTCGCTCAGCGAAACTTGCTCCGCGGCGCGCCCTCTCGTCTCCCCCGGGACAGACCCTCTTCTCTTCCCGCGCCCCGGGCCGTCTCTCTCGCTCGCCCCACATGGGGCAAACTGATTTATAAAAGTACCAAATGACCTGTCATAACTTTCTCCACTGAATTTATATTGTTACCTTCTGTTACAATAAAGTTTAACTCGTAATCTCTCAAGCGGAAGTGGCAGTCAGGATCATCATATCACAATAGTATTAGTAGGTGTTTATAGAGGCATACAATGATATTGTAGAGTGACATCGGCCTCAATTCTGGGGGATTGTAAAGATCGCCCCTAACGCAGCACATTGCAGTGACTATGATCCGTCCGGTGGCGGCCGTGGCTTGTTTCTTTGGTGCATCCCGTCCACGTCCGAATCCCGTCTCGTAAGTAAAACAACGCAAACTATATGTTTATTTATTACATCCACTAAGTGGCTTCTTTCAATGGTATACTATCCTGCTGTCTGTTCACCGGACGCCTCTAGTTAAGGGGCCTGCTTTCGTCCAATCCTCTCCCTTTACCCTTCGCTTTCCTCATCTCTTCACCCGCCAAAATTAAAACTCGTGGACTCGTTACCGGGTAAAAATACCCAATTTTATAGTAGGTACTTTCAAATGCCTGTATAAACACCACCCTATGCATGTAACATACCTATTAAATTGGCGCCCACAATCGATAGTAGTGGATATATAAAGAATATCTGTGTAATATTTTTTCTTTGCAATTTCATGAAAAACATATTTGAAACGTTTTTTTTTGTAGAATATATCATGATTCACTCCGAATATTTCCTAGATTTAGAATTACAATAGGTTTGATATAGCTATTGGGAAAGTCCATATAACATACCTACATGATTTTGAAATCATGCCAAAATTAATAACAAAAGGGAACCAATGATTAAATAATAAATATAATAAATTTTAAATAAAAAAAATATTTTGAATGCCTGATAATATAGTAAATATTTTTGTTTTTTAAACATTAGTATGTTTAATAATAAATATATCTTATAAATCATGGGTCTTTTTTACCCGGGTGCAACTAATTACATTTGAAAATAAGGCGTGGAGTATTATATGCGGCGATACCTACCAACTTTCACGTTTGATCAGGTCAGTCAGACAAGTGAGGTCTCTCAACATATTTTACATTATCAATGTTGATATTGAATTGCAATTTATATATAATATCAATATATAGTAATATCTGTTATTTATAGTACTTATAAATATGCTAATCTTAGTCCGTTTCACGCTAAATTATCCTCAGCCTTCGTAAAATATCGCGTAGCGAGAGCTCACTACGCTAAACGTAATCTTGAGTGTTTTGTGGCTCCATTTGTACCGACAATGGCGGCAGATAAAAAAAGCACCGCGCAGATATCATAACTCGTCCCCAGCAGAAAGTAGAAACGTCTTGACATTTACTTTGCCCTCATCCCCTTTCCCCGGGGGCCCGAGCCATTTTTATCTTTTATGATTTTCCTCCGCTACTCCGGGGAAACAGCCTCTCCCCCCCCCCCCTCGGCTACGGGGGGCACATAAAATTGACTACATTTGCCGGCGCGTTTTATGGCCGCCAAATATTATGGAAAGTTTTATTTTCGCGAGTCGTTCACATTGCGCGTTCGTGCTTTGTGTGTAAACGTTACTCTCTTGGCTTGACGGGATTGCGTGACTCAGTCGCAGACTACACTAAATCAATGTAGCATATTGTTTTTTAATACACATGACATCTGTACGTCGAAGGTGCTGGTGTTGCTTGACTCCTGTCTCCTCAGTTAAGTATAGCGTCGATGAACTGGGGCGCATCCCGGCATCCTACGCATTCCTGATACCGCATATTGCGAGCAAATGTGCATATGCGTCTACATATTCGACATACGGAATGGGCAATATAGCCTACCTATGCCTATAAACATAGGGTAGTGGGCGTCCAAAAACGTTTTATGAGATACCTGGACTACCGCAGCCACTTGGGACTTGGAAGGTACTAGAGCGTGCTGAACCATTTTCGTGTGAGTTCACTGGAAGACCGCCGCACAAGGCTGGCGTGACATTATCGCACAAAATAATACGTAACCACATTAACAGTCCTCATTTGGTGGAGAATTTGTAATTTTTCGTACCTGTCTGTAGTGCTCATGTAGAAACGTGATATTACAATGGGAGATGTAATAAATGTAGACAAAAAACCTCCCGCGATACAAGGTTACAGACAAGCGAATTTTACACTTCCAATTTCACTGGACTTCACGGCCACAAGGTTACATACGAAACGAGCTTTAATCCTACTTAGCATCGCTGACTTAATTAACATAATTAAAACGTCTTTCATCTACCGTTATCTGTCTCGTGCGTCTGTAGTCTGACTGAGTACCGTTATTATGTACCCATTTTAAGCTTATACAATATTCATATTCCTTGCAATAATTATTTATTTATAACTAAAATTGTTTCGGTACATCATGCCAACCTTTGAAATGCTCCACTCTGTACTCTACTCGACAGGGTGGTGGACCACGTCGCTCGGTTCCAACCCATCCTTGACCATTGCGTATACGAAACATTTTATTGTGGACTTTAGTAGGCAGTATAGTCTACAAAATATAAACTGGGGGGTGATTCTTGAAAAAAATTGCGTGCTAAATTTGAACATGGTCCATTTTATTTATATGGGTCATAGCATGAAAAATTAGTCAAGAGTCATCTCCCTGGCTTATTTGTCTTTAACAGGCAATAAAATGGTCAGAAAATCACAAACTGTTCTGTTTCTTTTAAGTTTCTAAGGAAAATCATATACTTACCTCAAAAAAATGAGGCACTTTGTATAGCGTTGTAAAGTCGAATTAATTCTTATACGAGTATACTAGGTTAGACCACATAATCATTGACGAATTGAAATTGACGATTCTAGACAATATTTTTTTCGTTTTAGTATAACATGGAAGTTGTTTAGAAAGGTGCAAAGTTGCATTGTTACACTAATAACTTGTGGTCTTAATCGCTTCCAATTTTTTTTTCCTAAACAAGTATTGCATTTCATCAAACTAAGTTAATAGCGTTTGAATAGAGAATTTTAAGAATTTTTTATTGCAATATTTTGGAGACTAGACTTAAACTTAATTTTCTGTCCTTTTTTTTTACAAAGCTTGTACCTTCTGAACAATTATAAATAATTAATATTATTCGATTCATATCAAGGCGATTTAGCCCAAACATATCAAGTGTTTAGACTCTCGGCGACGATATTTCGTAGGCATGCTTGCACTTCAGCATGCCACTGAAATACAGACGAGTTGCCTCAATTGTCTGCCACTGCTTGTTTCTGTGTGTACAATTTTCAAAATTAATAATAGGTAGGTACAGTTGGACAAGACAGGATCCAAACGAGAAGTCAAACTTTTCACACAATATGACGTGATCTATGCACACAGATACGATCGCCTTTTTTTATTTCCTCCGAGGGTTTTATGCGGCGCGGCAATGCCGAGGGATACATGTGTATGTATGTCGTCGGCGCAACGTCCCTTTTCGCCCACTTTGAAGTATGTGATTCATTGTTATGTGCGCCGTGAAGCGACGCTTGCTTGACCCGGGGGTGGGCGGCGCGGGGGGGTGGGGGGGGGGGGTGTCGTGGTCGGCTGGAGGGGGGGTGCGGGGCCTGATCTGGAGTGAGGGAGGCG
>JAOPUG010000384.1:8366913-8380114 GCA_027564375.1 Micropterix facetella | reverse complement strand
TTGACGGCAGCACTGTTGCATTTGAAGTAACTGCGCGGGAAATTCAAAAAGTCACTGACTTATCAAACCGCCCTCGTGAAACAGCTGATTTGGGCAAGGCGATTAAAAAATGTAAAATTAAAATGTATTTAAATAAACACTCCAATTAGTCGAGTCTGGTTGGCGGCCTCAAAGCTCTTGTGGGGGTCTCATTAAAATCTGGTAAAGCACAATCAAAATAATAGCAATCAACGTGTCTGTAGCCGCGTTGCAACACTTGTTTCCATGGGTTTATCGAAGTTAAATAGCATCAAGCGTGGTCTAGTACGTGTATGAGTGACCGCCTGAGTATTGCCACATGGTTTTATAAAAACCGACTGTCTGTAAGATGATTGTCGTTAGACAAGGCGTATAAAGAATTTAAAAAAATGCGCTTAATTGCAATGGAATATGCGACGAGCCCAATCACCGGTGATCTTCGACAAATAACATCAACCTTCGCTTTTAACTGAGAGTTGGGAAAGTACGTATATACTCGTATTAACTTGTAAAATTCCGATGTTCCGCGCATTCTATGAGACGTTCACAATTTCACATCGATTCCTCCTCACGCGTCGCTGCTCTATCAATATGCATTTCAATCCGGCATTCCGGAACCGAAATAATATGCGGATCCCCGGCACACTCCGAGACGTGGAGCCATTTCGTACGCGTCCACGGAGAAAAACGACGACCGGCAAAGCCTCGAGTGAGGTATTTCACCGCCCCGGCGCTGCCGCACCGTGTTTCCTTTCATACAAACTAGACGGTAATTATGCGAAAAGTACTTATAACCTTGGACGATAATTTTACTTTTGGATACTTATAGAAATTTTAGGAGCAGACGAGTTAAGTGGCTAGCTCATATATTAAATGAAAATTAGATTATTATTCTTTTTTTTTCTTGTTTTCCAGCTGTATTTCAAGATATTCCGTAAGCTTTTCAATTTCAAATTTATTTTAAAAATGGCTATATATTGCCTCTGGCCTTCATGACCGTAAAACTCGACCAAATTTTAACAAAAATACTCCTTGTAATATCGTAACATAGTAAGCTTAAAATAAATACAAAATGCGGCGCGGGAAACTACCAGCACTGGTATGAATAAGGGATTAGTTGCTTAACATGGCGAATTGTCTAACTATAAAAATATAGGTAGGTACTATAATATAAATTATTGAGACATTTTGCAATTTCAAGTTTTAATTGAACCACTTAGTGTAATACAAGTTATATATTTTTGATAGGACAATTGAAAGAATTTCATTATAACAATGTACAAACCTTCTTGGGTACCTTCCATTTTTTCAGTCACAAAATGAGCACTGAAAACAACTTTAATTAAATACGACCGTGATCCTAAAGCAGCAAACGCATATTGACGAGGTATTGTTGGGTTTCGACATTTCTATTAATTAGCGAAAAGACGTATAATTAACACTTTGTTTTTGCACTAACTATCCAGACATAGTTCCGTGATGCCATTATTCCGGAATTCGTTAATGAATTATTACCGTCTAGCACGTGTGAAACGAAACACTGTGCGCCACCGGCTACGAGACGGAATGGAAAACGGTGCCTCGCGCGCGGTGGCAATATGTCGCGTTCGTTGTAACCGAATAAAATATCCCGTGCTGTTGTGTGCTCTTTTATGAACATGGCGTTCCACCGGCAAATTTGAATATATTATGGACCCCTGAGAGAGGTTGTGTATCACCGACTCTGTTGACAACAATAAAGAAGACTCTATCGTAATATATTGTCCTTGGAAGATGCGCCGTCGTCAGAATATATCAGTCGATTTAAGTATAATGAAAGTATTCTATCTCGTCGTGTATGTGCCCTAGTTTACGCGTAATCACAAATTGAAAATCATGGATACAAGCAAGCAAGCAAAAGAGGAAGCGAATACTGCCAATTGTAAAACGAATACCTTTATGTGTTAATTGCTAAGTAGTATGAGGTATAAAATCATGCATTTTATATACATATTGTACCATTTAAAACAGTTAAAATAAAATGTTAGTCCGCGTTGCCTAATATTAGAATAACCCCCCCCCCCCAACCCTCCGCCCTTTTTAGTTGCACGCCAGAGAACAAAGAATCTTAATAGTGGCACATTGCACATTAAGATTAGCCACCGCAGACTTAGATAATTTATAAAATTAGTCATCCCACACTTCTGATATCGCAATGTACGTACATGCAGGTCAAATTAGAGCAGGTGGTAATAGAAAATACTTTAAATATTAACAACGGTTGTAAACACTATTGTCAATAATACTCTTCAATCACAAGTGTATCGTGTCGTTAAAATGTTAATTGTTCCTACAGATTATAACAAGTAGCATCCGTCACTTTTACATGATTTGACAAAAATAATTAATCGATTTGGGAACAAAGAAGCTAATCGATAATCTAATAACTAATAAAATAAAAACTAATAACTAATAATCTGATAATCTAACACGACACACAGCCATCAATCCACTGGCTGTCGCTTCATTCTTACTTAACCCTCCTCCTTCCTAACCCCGCTCCGTATTTTATCCATCTGTTCATAAAGATTTTGATTCAGATGCGCTATCACATTTTTTTTTATTTAAAAACGTTTTTATCTATTTTTAAAAAATAATCCATTTGAAAGGACTGCACTGAGGATTCACCATCTTCGTTTTTTCTTCGTTCATATATAAACACTGAATGTATACATTATTTCTCGCCTTTGTGATTTGAGCTGTATTTAATTTAATTGTATTATTTTTTGTATCGCTGTATGTTTTCCCTTATAAATAAATAAATAGAAACACTCAGGGAGCGTACATTAATTACGTAAGGTATTTTGTAAAGATTGGACCCCCCCCCCCTCCCCCTCCCCATGGTGTGATTTGGTGTGATATGGTGGGATTACTAGATAAGCCATTTAATTCAATACAGTGGCTGATTCATCGGAATTTAGTTATAAGAGTTTTTATTCATCGTTTTTTGCATTACGAGTTTGTATTTGATGTAATAAGGAAGGTACATAGTAATAAATGCATTCCGGTGACCCTTTTTATGTAATGGCTCATATAAATCATCGTCATACAAAGTAAGTGAGCGAGAATATTGTTCGTCTCGTTCTTCACACTCGCGCCAGTCTCATCACTTGATAGTTCGCTTCGAAAGACGGATAGTTATTTCAAGGATCTTTAATTTATTTCATTCAATTTATTGACAGCGCTACCGTAGAGAAATGGTTTAATAATGGTGGTGCGAGCATTTTAGTATCTCCACAGTATCATTCCACAAAAACCACAATTTTCTCCGTAATAATGTGTAGGTAACGTAATCAGACTCACATAAAGACTAATAAGTGAACATTTATTTAACTCAACAATTTCTAAAATCTTATTTTATTTTCACATGAACCTTCTATGAGTTGTTCATTAATACGTGTTTTCCTTTTTTTCAGGTAAGAGAAAGAAATGGCATACAGCTTGCGAGTAATGAAGATTTATTAGTAAGTACCTTAACATTATACTTGTCACTGTGGGGTTTTAAGAGACTTTCTACTGTTTATTTTAGAGCACCCAGCAAAGCCTGTTACTAATTCGCTACTCGCACTAGTAAATTAATAAATAATTACACCTCAACTTAGAGAGTATCTCGTGCCGTGCTTAAGTATTCAAGTGGCGGCTTCCTCCCTAACTTTTTCACTCCGTGAGTAATTTTATTTCTCATCGGTCCCCCCGTCTCTCCATTCCGCCGTGTCGCTCCCTTCACGGCCATCGACATCATTACTTTTATAAAGTGGATCGTCGCATTCGTTCCGTTATTATTATCATCAACTCGCTATTTATTTTTTGTCCCCCTCTTTCGCTCGCGAAATTATCATTCCTCTTCTTTGCTTTTGTGCGTTTTTTCCGCGTCGTGTGTTTCTTTTCTCCCTTCCTTCTATGAATTCAACCGTAATCCGACTCGCTGTGTGATTTAAAACCCGTATTTTGCAATATGATTATGGGGTTGGTGTTTTGTGCTCGAATGCGTTTATATTATATACAGATTTATTATTGTGGATTAAATGAGTAGGTAGATTATTTTCAATATTTCTTCGAAAACGTTTGTCGCACTAACTGAGGCTATTCACCATGTCAGATAATAGCGCCATATCAGATAATAAAAATACACACAAATTACCAGAGTCCTGAAGCAATAAAGCGCAGAAAGTCAATTTAGCCTGACGCACAAAGCTATTTTAGCGGACGAACCATCGGGAAATTTTCTAAAACGCTTTGTAAGAAAATAAAAACGAATGACAATGTCTCGATAAAAAAACGAAAACTGATTCATTCTGATCTATATTACTATGAATC
This sequence comes from Micropterix facetella, assembly GCA_027564375.1. NCBI lineage: Eukaryota > Metazoa > Arthropoda > Insecta > Lepidoptera > Micropterigidae > Micropterix > Micropterix facetella. The sequence goes on along the minus strand of JAOPUG010000384.1, from coordinate 8,375,740 downwards.
TAGTGGCGATTTATGCGTTTTGAAGGCATCCACGCAAACAAATGTTTTTGCTATTATGGCCAGACGAGAAAATGAAAGTCACTATTCACTATAACTATTGATATGTAGTATTGATCAGCACAAGTGAAATTCAAGGATAGTAGACCCATATTTACCTAGCTCTAACAAGAACTAGGGAAAGACATGAAAAACTATGATAATATAACAAAGGAGGAAAGAGCAGAACTAGCGAGATAAAAGGAAACTTCGAAGTTATATTTATGCATTTTTAAATGATATTTCTGATTTTTTATGGCTCACCTATTTCGCCAGTATCCATTTTACGACGTTTCGTTACAAAGCTGAAAAAACATCTCGCACTCAACTACTTCAGTTCGATACTGGTCGCGCCACGCGCGACCGCGACGCCCAGTAGGTATACACTAATCTCGCGCGCGGATGCAACTAATAGGCTTAAAAATAAAAGCATTGCATCATTGTATAGGGAATTCAATGAGTTTATTATACTATAAACTTCGGAATATACAAAAATAATTAATTTTACATACTATTGGCGTCCCAACATGTTTTAAGGGAAATAGTGCGAATCGGCCGGCGCACACGGTTATTCCTACATAGATTCGCAGGCTAATCGTTGAGGAGGTTCTACCGTCGAAGGAAAACAAAATCATGATAATTTCGGATGCAGGTTGTCTTTATTTTGATTCTATGTTTTAATGCTTTAACTTCGTTTGCCAGAGGCGGGTCTAACAGAAGCGAACATATATAAAAACTTACAGCGCTACATCTGGGAGCTTTTCGGAGGCTGTCTAAATATATACTGGGGCCTAACAATGGCAGCTCTATTTTAGAAACGACCACGTCTTTATAACAATCCCTTTACGGAGGCGAAGCCTTGTGACGCCTATTCTAGCATGTCTATAATTAATTATTCTTAAGTACCTAGGCCTATCTAAAATTTATATTTCTATTGACTCGTACTTTACAAAATTACGGACTGATACATTATTACGATTTCTTATCTCTGATCTTCCCTTATACACTTATGTAGTTATTTTACATATAATTAAAATACCTACGGTCTTATTTAGAATGGTTGGTAAAAATTTAGGATCGAGCTTAGCGAACGTCCATCGAAAGTCGTTATTTAGAAACGGTGCTTAGCTCTAAGCGATTGCTTAATGGCTGTCGATCTCAAACGTCATTTTTGGCAAGCGGCGAGCCTAACTTAACGAGTGCTTTGTCTTTTCTGGTTTTCCCCGCGTTATGGACGAATTAGAAGTATTTACCGAGTTTTCGGAAATGTAAGGATGTTGAGTTCTCGGATAATTGCTAAACCATACACAAAAACGATTCGATCCGTTTACTAAGCTACCAGAAGAAGAGTTTCGCTCGACGTTCGGTTCAACAAAGTAAACATGATAATTTTTTTTTTTTTGTCATCCATTATTTTGAAGAAACGAAACCAAAATAATGATGCAGCGCGCAACAACACCGACGAAGCAAACAAAACTCAACTGAGAAACGACACCAACAGAAAAGGACTGATTTGACAGCTAGTGTTGTGCGAAAATAGCCGGTTACTAATGGCTACATCGCGACTTTGAGCGTCGAAGCATAAGTCACCGTTAGGAAGCGTTTCTAAAAAAACAATTTGTGGACGGTGTCTTATCGAGATAAGCGTTACTTATCTAAGACATCACTAAGCGGCAACTTAATCAGTTATTTTAAATAAATCTGCTAAACTCTATCTGCGAAGATACTACTAATTTACATCTATATTTACTCTTTTGCTTATTTTTTACATCAAATCTGATTCATGCTTTTAATTATAATAATCCTGCTTAATAATTAGTTAAACCCATTTCGGAGTTGTTATGAAATGGTCATAAATATTACAGAGCGGTTTGGGACCTACTTTCTGGCTATACATATGACTGGCCAAGAAACTTTCATTAAAGTGTTGTAATTTATTACTCGCGGATATACAAGAATAGCACCAGTGTACATGAGATGCATTGTTTGCAGGGGTCGAATAGTTTCAAAAGTCTGAACTAGTTATAATAGCTGTGGTTTATTGTCTAGCCTTTCTCTAAATGTATTTGTTGATCTGATTTCTTGAGATTTTCTATATTTAATTCTGACAACGACTGTCAATTCTGCCAACGATACTACCGCGTATTGCGGGACTGCAAGGCCACCGTTCGCGTTAATACTTCTAAAGTTACTAGTATGTTCTCACGCTTCTTTTGATGATCAAATTTAAAATATATTGGTAAATTATGGAAGTTACTCGTTTATAAAATTATGTCATTTACTTTATTAACCTTCGAAGATATCAACGTTGTTTCAATCCTCTTTCTTTAATTTACGAGATAATTTTGGAAGCCGCTACCGGAGCTATGCGACGACATCTTGACGTAATACCGTGAACGTTCTCAGCGGTCGACGGGGCGGCAGCGCGCAAGGGCTTTTGAATATTTCATGGTAATATTCAAACCTCTTTTATCCCCTCCTCCCTTCGTTCTCTCCTACCCCCGTTGTCGCTCGGTCGCTTCGCCCAGAATCTCGCCCGTCGCCCGCCCGCCGCGCCAACCGTATAAACTTTACGTAATAGCGTAGTCTGCTCGTAAAAAGTACACCTCTATGTAAACTGCGAGGTGAATTCGCGTCTTCGCCGACATATAATGGCAGACGCGCCTTTCACAAGTTTCACCCCCCTTCCCTCGTTCTGCTCTCTTCTCCGTTCTCCCTCTCTGTCTCGCGCGCGACCGCGGCGCGACGCTTTGCCCTCTTTGCGGTTTATTTTTGCACCCTCTTCTGAGCCCGTCGAAAAAGAACATTTTCAAGCGAAAAAGGAAATAATTTAGTCGCGCCAGGCGGTAAATCTTCCCGTTTGAGGGTATTTCGTCGCCTGATAAAATGCTAGCGACGCATCCGCGGAATTACTCTTAATTTCACACCTACTTGGTTTTTCTACTATCTGGCATCACATTTTAATGAGTTTACATGATCAAGTTTAGAAACGATAGAAATATTTAACATCGGCAACTCCAAACCTAGAGCCTGTTGTCTTATTGCTCTAACCAAGAGGCTGTTGGTTCAGATGCCTGATGCAGCTCTTGTATTTTGTCAGGGAAGGCACGAAGCGAGTAGTACTTTAATATGTAGCCCATGGTTGGTACAGGGTAGCCATATTCACAGTTCCAGTCTTCTCATAAATCCCATTTGTGGTGCGTGTGATCACTTCGCCCGTGAGCAGTGGTGAACCTGGCCACTCGCGACTTTCTATCTAAGCCGAAACCTAGCACGCTCTGGAATGGATCAGAAATGAGTGATGCGATCAGGGTTTCATATTTCCCATCTTTTCCTTCGCACTCGATGGTTATATGGAAATTTTCCTCATCCAGTTCCATAGCAGTATTATGGTTTAAAGGCGGAGATTCCTATATCGATATCTGCTGGTGTCTAGCGAGATACCTCATACTTTAGCCAAAGTGAGTGTGGCGCCTGATGCTGGGAGGGGCGATATTACTTAAACCCGACAGCCATTGCTCTGACGTGGACCTGACGCATAGCGTCGTTAATCTGGGTATCTATCTATATTTACACACTTGGTATAAACACTATTCAACTATACAGGTGAGCAGTATTCCGCTATTGAATAGCAAACGGCGAAAGAGGGTACTCTTGACATTTGGATATCGGCACCCCAAGGAGTCTAAGCGAATAATATTTCTAGAATATATAAATCCCATAACGAGATTTATTTATATTTATTTCCTCTTAAATAAACTGACAAACTATTTTTTTACTATCTATTGTACCCAGTGACGAATCCCTTAGAGGGATTTATTTATATGTGCACATTTCCTCTTAAACAAGTTTCCTTTAAAAAATATATTTATTTGAAATCAATACGGAAATAAATCGAAATAAAGGAAGATTTTTTATTGAGAGTAAATAATATAACGGTAAAACTCAATTAGTAAATCTAAACAGAGTAGAAATATGAGAATTTCCTTTTTTTATTATGATTAAATATTATCTATTTGTACATTTTTATTATTAGGATTATATTTTATATTTTCAGTTTTACTTTGATTGTCAAGCTAATAAGGATTAATAATAACTATTAGGGTTTAAATTATTTCAATTTTATTGTTCTTTTTTTGCTTCGTTTTTATATAGATTCACACATTTTCATTTATAACAACAATTTCAATGTCTGCTTTAGAACAGGCTATAGCCTAGTTAGGTGGCATTAACCTGGGATCACTGGCTACAGTTTTTGGCATATCATGTTGTCAGTTTTTTGCTACTGGATTTTTGTCGTCTTAATTGTACATATTGTCCAATTTACTGTACATTATTGTGAATTACAAATTAAATTAAATTAAACAAAGTTAACGCTGGCACAGCCTGGTAGTCGAGAAAGCGAGAACTCGAAAAAAGTGAGACGTTTCCGTTTGACGTTTTGATCTAACGATTTTAATTTTGTTGAAGGCATAACGTTTATTTAGTGATAGGAAATCTATCAGAATCCGAAAGACCACTGTAGTTTTTCGAGATACTCCTGAATTTCAGTAATTTTACTTGAATATTACGGTGATAGTGTGTGTATTTAAATATTTTAGGGGATCGTGAATAAAATGTTAATGGCGACCGAAGATCATTAAAATGTTAATATAAATTGTAGGAGGATGATCGTGTTTTTGGCGGTGAGTGTTCTTTTATATAGTTTCGTAACCCATACACGAGTTCTTGTTTTATCTGTTTCACTTTTTCTCTTTTATATTTTTGTTTATCGTGGGTTTCCAGTCCGCTAAATTATTACCCGGTTTCCAGTCCACTAAATTATTATAATGAAAATTTCCTTTTCCCAAAAGCCTATTGCATGGTTATGAGATGCTAATATTCTTCAACCCTCAAGACGAAGATAATATTTGAGTAATATTTTCGTACATGATAGGTATGTATGTGACCGTAATGGCAAGGAAAAATCCACCATCCATAAAACCATACAACTCCTGCAATATATACCTTTTTTACTGGCAAAAATCTCGGGCTCCTCGCGTTTTACACTCTCTTATCTGTCGGCGGATCGTGTCCCCGTTGTTACGCCCGGCCAAAAGCGTCAATCTTGATTTTATCGTATCTCGGCAAGTTCAAGCGTTACGCCATGATAAATTTTACTACGCGGTTTCGCTCGTAAGCGGCGCGCGAAGCGGCTTCAGTCGCGCGAACATCCGACATCCTCAACGAAGTATCCGTCAGGCGCGCTCCGATCGTAAAATGATCGTAGGGCTGCACGCACATGCTATCATTCAAAATTCGCGTACGACGAACGACGGATACTATCGTATTATATGCCATTCCCAAAATCGGTTAACACTTAAGTAGGTGCACCTAGCATGGACGCACTGGGTCAACACTGACACCAAATTAAAAAATATGAAAGCGAAATATCATATACTTTCCTAAATTTTGGGAGGTTTGGTTTTCAAATTCTTCATTTTCTACTCATCATTTTAAAATTTTAATAATAAACTCATACACCAATAAATGGCTTACAATACAGTTAGATGCATTATTCTCAATATTCTAAGATAGGTACTTTTGTTTTCCATTTTAGAATCAATAACAACGGAGTTATGAAGTATTCAATTTTCAGATTTCAGATCAGATTATAATTTCAACTTCGCTGAAGAGGTTGAAAAGTGACAAAAGCAAGAATTGGAGGAGAATCTCCTCAGAATTCTTATTAACTTTCTTTCCAGACAGTAATTTATACTTACATACGGTGCCAAAAAATAAAATACACTAATTATATTAATATTAAAATAATACACAATTAAAATAATATACGTACCTACTATCCAACATTAAAATGGTAGAAAGGATAGGGAGATGGAAGGTAAATGGTAGGGCTTGTATGCTACGTTTATGTAGAAATGTGTCGTAGTCCGACAATTTTTAATTTTATGTAGAAACATAATGTTTATGTTGAAATGTGTTGTAGTTCGGTCCTGAGGGGTATATCTAATGCTAGATGGGACCATATCCCAGAGCCTAGCCGTCTGCACGCAAATGAGATCGAGTACACTGACGAATGGTGTAACGGTATAGCGGGACAGCTATCGCTTTTGAATCGTAGACTGATAATACAAGTATAGCCAGTGTAACGAACATTGCCGTCAAATAAATTGGAGCTAGATCATTGTGCAGGAATGTAAGAGAGTCAGGGTGTGGCAGTTCCGCCGCTCGTGAATCTGTAGCCATTGAAGTTCGTATCTGAAAGACTAGACATATCATACTTCCGTAGTCCATATATAAACCTAATGCAAGAATTTTGCAACCGTTCGAGCTTATCTAGCTGTACTGTGATTTACATAATTTACCGAAATTGGTCGATTTTAGCCTTAGCTATTGGATAAATTAATAATACTATGATAAACATATTACTAAGATAAAGTCCATGTATCTTCGTTTCCCACGGATTAGATTTTGGATGTTTCAACCATTTTATTCTAGTAAAACATTTATTTACAGAGCTACCTCTCGTATAGATTACCGAAAAGAGTTATGTTTGGGGCTAACGTTCAGTACAACCACTGAATATTTTATTATACATCTGAGAACATATTGAAAGTTCCCGGAACTGGCCACTTACATAAACAATCATCAAGCGCCGTCAAACAGACACGCGACGTGCACACGCAACCGGCTATCCGTCGAGCTATGAAACAGTCCTTACTTCCCATTGATAGTCACAACCTTCTTCTAGCGATCCTCCTCCTTTAGCCCTCATTCAACTGGCGGAATAGCAAACAACTGCTTCGCCGCATTTCTTTTTATTGCCTCTACGTTGCCAAATATCCTATTTTAAGATGACTTTTCAATTTGGAAAACAGCCAGAAATTAGGATTACACGGAAGCTGATCTACTTGAACAATTCAGTGGACCGTTGGTTATCATTATGAAACAGCCAATCACCATTTTGTTACAAATCAAGCCGTTATCTTACCATTGCCTAACCTAATCTCTTTATAACGTGAAGTATGTGTCGATTCATTATGAACAACAGCCTCCTGATGGAAAAACAAAACATACATAACAATGTTACCTGCCTGTCAGCAAAAGGGTTACTTTCAACTGAATGAGTATCACTCATAGATTCATCGCTATGCATTTGATGAAGCATAGTGATTGTTTCTGATAAAAATTGGCTAAAATTTTAGACAAACTATTTGTTTGATTTTTTTTACTAACTAAATAGCAGTTGTGTCGCGTCGTGCCGTTTGGTAGGGCCTATAAATAAATAAATAAGGTAGCTTAATATTAAATTAGTAATAAATGTAGGCCTACATAAATACGTAAGGTACATTTCTTATGCTGCGTCAGGCGATTGCCTGTTTCTTCTGAAAGCGCGTCATTCGCGTGCTGTCAGCGAAGTATCGTAGATGCTCGAGTTATAGGTACCTCGAGATAAATGCTTAGAGGCTCAAAATAACCCGTAGGTACTATTACACCTATCTGAACTATCAACCTACGTCTGAAAATTTTATGCAGTCACTAGAGCTAGGTCGGCATCCAAATAATGACGAGTTTTATGTGAGAATTTAATTTAAGGAATATTTTAACAGTCTTGCATGGTCAGTTATGTAGCAAAATAATCATGTTACACGAACTAATTAAAACAAGGAAATTTCATCACCAATTCTGTCAACTTTGTCCTCCATAGCGATAAAAAAAACGTTACTTTCAACTACGATATAGCATAATCCATAGTGCTACGCGTGTTGCTCTGGAATCGGTACGGCCGCGCGTCTACTCGTTTGCGTCTGAATCCCAACCGTATACGCAGGAGAGGAAACGAATCCGCCAAGTGCCAGTATAACAGTGCGTATATGCGTCTGACGCGGCATAGGAAACATACCTTTAGATACGGTCGTATACCTACCTATTATCTTTCTATTTTGTACGATAGTAAGTTAGAAGTTGTCAACCCTGCGGCAGACGCGTCCGGGTCGTAAAACGCCACCCCTCGCCGCGCCGGTCGGCGAAGTAAAGCGAGCGGGACGGTGATATCGGATATTTTCCTCATTTCGGGTTTTTACGGCTGGATAAAGGAAATATGGCTGCGCCAATTCCCGTTTCCCTTCCTTCTCTCGCTATTCTTCGGGCTGCCCCTCCTTCCCTCCCCCTCACCTCGTCGCGGGTCCGCGCACTAAGAAGACAGGGATTTTCAACCGTTTTGCTTAAATTGATTCTTTATTGCCGCTTTGTGACGCTGGAAGCGCTCGTTCGACTTGATGATAGCATCTTAACAGTTGGCTGAAACAGAAATGACTTGACGCTATGGTTTATGCTCTGCGCGTAGCTTTGTTTCACGTTTAGCCTTTCCTTGCCATTGTAGACTTACACCCATTGACCGCAAACATATAAGGCCATTGCGAATGTGGGTATCGGGTAGAGGCCAACCGAAAATTCGGTTTCGATTTCGGCCGGAAAAAAATAAGTTTCAACCAAAAGTAAAACCGAAATTTCTTACTATATCCAGCGAGTCCGTGATAAGTAGGTATGCCAGCGAGTGCCTAATCGATCGAATAGTCCGGCTGAAAAGAGAGACAAGTATAATGAGCAAGTATTATTATAAAGAATAACACGCATGAATCCTATTACTGTATTTTCTTCATCTTGTAATTCTAAGCGAGTACATTTTCATCGCGCGTATTTTGCCCTTATGTTTTTTTTTTTTTTTTTAAACATTACACAGCATCATCTAGCCCCAAACTAAGCAAAGCTTGTACTATGGGTACTAGAT
>JAOPUG010000384.1:8302805-8313550 GCA_027564375.1 Micropterix facetella | reverse complement strand
AATTATAGCTAGATCCTTCTTAGTTAACATTTTTAAATAAATGACTCATTCGTGGTGCTGGAGGTCCTAGTTGTCGCATTATGTCCATCTCCTTCATTGCACGGTGTCTTGCTACTGAGTTTTGAGCAATCGAGCTCCTCTATTCTTAATCCATCCAATGATATGACATGACCTAATGCGCTTCCGATTCTGCTTCCGATTCTCTTTGTAAAAAATGTCACTATTCACTATAATTATAAATAATTGGAAGACCAATCACTCTACTGGATTACTTTTTATTCACGATACATAAATTTAATTCACTAAATTTACAAAATAAAACCTAAACACAGATTGGCGTCATTACAATAAATGTTCACTGCATTTTAATGCATTTGACAGCCGATTTTTTTTTTAATGTTTGCAATGAAAGCACCGCATTGCCTAGCAACCTCCGCCGCTAAGCAACGCTACGCTTTGCTCGCAACGTAATTTGAGCCGCCACTGCTAGATGGCGCTGTTTATTTCATTTATATTCATAATCGGAATCAATCTATCTGAAACTATACTATATTGTATTGTTTCCAGAACTAAAGGTGTGTGCAAAATTTCAGCATGATCGGATATCGGGAAGTCAGTTTAAAATCGATTGCAAACTTTGTACAAACAGGAAAAACAGACACCGAACAAACAGACGTACCTACAAGAAAGCGACCTAATAAAAACGCAGTAAACTTAGTAAAACAACCAAGCATAGGGATTCATACCAACTGGCTTTTTTATAAATAAAAAAATAAATGTGCTATGGTCTAGGTGGGATTACCATAAATGATTTTAGAGCACGAGATATAACTCACAAATTAGCACTGAAGAGGATTCTATCGTATGCTACGTTTTTTGACCTACAGCCATTCCTTTTATTTAGATCAAAAGATGATATTTCCGAGATTTGAGCCATGAAAGAATATTGTTATTTTAGTGTCTGCCAATATTGAACTGCATTTTATTAATGAATGCATATTAATTGATGCCTGTACTTGATGCCCCATTGCCTTCGATTTTGTCGTTTCTACAGGATATACCTATATTAATATAAATAAAATAATATACAATTTACTTGAAATTATATAGTAATATTTAGTATTTGCCCGCAATCGAAATAAATAAAAATTAAATCGGTTTTAATAAAATATATATTTTAAGTGTACATAAGTATATAATCGTACACCGTGAACCAAAAAAGATAAAAAATAAACAATAGCATTGTGTACTCAAATTTAACAAAAAAATTTTTTTTTGGATTTGGACCTTTTCCTGAAAAGAATATTATTGTATATTAGGAGATCTTCTTTTACAAGCTTTCGCATTTTCTGTGTCTAAAAACTGAATATTGCCTGGGATGCCAGTATGAGTATTAGAGGTACTCGGATATAAGCCTTTTGGTATTTTGTTGCTTTTTGTCTTACTTTTATCCACATTGCCAATCATCCTATTGAAATACCTACAAGATTTATAAATTATAATTTCACAAATATACTACTTTAAAAAGGTTTTTAAAATAATTTTGTTCTTAAATTTAATTTAATAATAGCATTGTTATCAAAATATTGTTTAAGTAAAAACGCGATTCTCTCGATAAATAGTAAAGAGAATGCCCTCACGTCATTTTATGCTTGATTTATGCTTTTGTATTTATATTATCAACCAGAAATATCTAATAATGTTTTATTCGACGCTTCATTAGTATCAAATTTTTTATTTAAATTTCTTCTAGCAGAGTTCGTTTATATTACTTTTTTGTGAAATATCTTTTGATACAGGCCACATACCTTTTATATAACCTGAAAATTTGAAGCATCACCGGGGCAATAATGCAGTCTCTCTCTCTCTCTCTCTCTCTCTCTCTCTCTCTCTCTCTATATCTCTCTCTCTCACACACACACACACACACACACACACACACACACACACACACACACACACACACTATCTATCCTTGAATTTCTCCATCAGTTCCTATCGCACGAATTTCTTCTCGTGAGGATTTCGAACATTTTTACATTTTATAAGTATTATATCTTAATGTAAATGATTATATTATAGCTTGGCTGTCCAGTGGGCTTCGGACGGCGTCTGCGGGGCGATAAATAATACGGGCGATATGATATCGAGAGTGCTAATGTACTTATTGGGTCGTGTTTGCGGTCCACCCGTGATAAAGGCGACGGATAAAGTGATAAAAAGTGTTCTTTGGTAATCGCACCTGGGTCGTTTGTCTGTCCGCGGAACTCTTTCATCGCATCGGCAGCCTCGTGACCCCACAACTGCGCCTGCGCTGCATCAAGTGGCTGTACTTCATAAATTTATCGAAATGATATTAGATCTAGGGTTGTAACCTTTTCCTACCAAAATTTTGAGACAACCATTAGCGGCGAACAAGGCTGATTAAGTAGTCAACATCTTTAGAAGGTCTTAGCCCACTCTTCTATTGACAACAGGGACAAAAACCCAGTAATAGTTAATGCAATTAATCATTATTTTACAAATTAAACGAAATTTTACGATATTTTTTCGACTTTTCTATTTCTGTATACATATAACATCCAAATTATGTTTTCTTAATTACAAACTGCTCGACAGCGTCCCATCTAATAACTTTATACGGCTTGCTATTATCACTACACAATAGCTATCAACAAAAAGACCTAAAGCAACAATTTTATCATTACAAGTTCTCATTCACAATAGTGATAAGTTCCATTCGCTGGCCGCTGGCTAGCCTGGACCTGAAAGTTTTTGGAATGTTAAAAAAATCGGGACAAATTTAGTACATTGTTGGGATGCGGGACAATTTCGGCTGTATCGGGATGGGTAGAAACGTTGATTAGATCTGACTCACCCAATCGAAGAAAAGAATGAGAAAGTTGTCCAAAAGAACATGAAGAAAGCCATGTTATGCATGACAAATTTTGATAGCTGCGATATCAAATCCGCGATAACATTATTTGACTTCGTAAGGATGGATGATCTAGATATCGATCGTTTTGATCGTATAGTTTTGATTATGCAGGAATACTGTAACTTGTAAACGTCAGAAAAAATAATACTCTCTTGCTTAAAATGAGTGATTTCAATGGGAAGACAAAAAAAAGAATTATTTTTTATACATAGGTAACATCTAAAGTGAATGCCTACATTGAAGTATGTTTTAATTTATACTATTGTAGAGTTAAAATTTTGTGATATGATGATTGAGCTAAAGGTTAAGGACCAAATAGCAAAGAACTGCAATAATCTACTAGATAGGGATACCTTTGTATTACTTCGCGCCAGATAAAAGAGAGTCCGAGAAGGGGCATAATGGGGCCGTGTCGGCTCTAAGGATACGCGACGATAGGTCGACATCTACCACCGCGTCTTAAGTAACATACGTTCCCAGACCCCTCCGGGTCTCAGATGATTGACAACACGACCGGTATTCCCATCTCGTGTGTCAGCCGTCTAGTTCTACCCGAGGTTCCGTCCCCAGATCCACCGCACAACTTTGTCACCTGCTACGGGCGAACCCGTCCACCCCGGAGCGTTTCAATGAACTTTATCGTTATATCACCTCGGAGTAAATCACATAGACTTAATGGACGTATACAATATACGTGCCAAGCTCCACCTTATCCCGTAGAGACCAACTCCTACTGCGAGGCACTGAGAATGTTCAAGGCGATTGTGACTATCCATCGCGCCCTTACTACCAGATGCCATCAGATTTCTCCGATTCCTTGTCTGTTTTCAGGTTCGAAGTCGCTTGCGCGGTCTTCTACTTCAAGCAGCTGCAATTCCTAACTGGAATTATTGCGGATCCGTGGCGTCCTTTGCTCGGCTTGCCACCCGAGATCGGGTGGTCATCGAATCGTTTCTAAGGATAGATAGCTTGAAGTACCTACCTACCCCCGCTTCCTTAAGTTGCATTGCGCTTCCGAACTCCTCTGGCTATTAGTTGTTGAGAAAGCTTACCGGGCTATTGGGAGCTCAGGTCATGTCACCGTATTACCAGGCTACAGAGGGCCCTTCTTCAGGAAGGCTGTCAAGCAAAAGCCAGCATACCGACCATCCCTCAGACATCCAGGGTCGCCCGAGGCTTCCCTCGGGTCGGCCGCCATGCACAGCGGGTTTACCGGTTTCGTCCCTCTTCGCGGAGGCTTCTGGATAGGTGTTGAGACATAAGTCGGTCAGACCATGATATACAGAGTTGGCCATTGAGACCCGAGCTGCACAACCCCATTAGACCCCATCCACCTCACAGCAGGTTCACCAGGTTGGTCCCACTTCAAGGATGTTTCCGGATAGAGGCTGCAATGCGAATTGAGCGGGCCAAGTTGACATGACGGCCATTATAGCCCAAGCTACACTGAACCGTTGGAACCTTGATGAATAGCCGATATGGGGGGCGGGGGTCATCTATCCTTAGAAAAGATCTAATGGCCGCCCGATCTCGAGTGACATACCGAGTAAAGGACGCCACCGGTCCGCGATATTTCCGAGTTACAGAATACCGCGTTATTACGATAGAAGAAGTTGGTAGAAGTTGTGAAGAAGTAAGGTAGAGTTGCGCAGGCGACTTCGAGCCTGGAAACAAATGGGTCGTTGGAGAAATCCTTCTAAATTTGGTAGTTAGGGCGTGAGGCTGGCCCGCTAAGCAGCTTCGCTGCCTGGTGCCTCGCTATTAAGGCGTCGGTCTCTAACGGGCCGTGGCGTAGTTGGATACGTGGATTGTTTTGTCAATAAATTTCTGCGTTTCAGATGCACGGAGATGAGATCATAACGCCCGGATATGCACTCGGAGGCTTCTCCCCCTTGGGTATAGATTGAGCAAGAGTCCCCGTAAATAGGCTGCATCAAATCAAAAATCTCTCGCGCTATTTTTTAACTTTTAGAAAAAAAAAATCTTCTCGGAGCTCAATTTTACGCTCGTGCGAAGAAATGACCGACATGTTGTGCCCACTAGGCTACTGAACGCGAACTAATAGGAATAGACGGGCGAGATTGCAAGGGCATTCGGTTTTGATGACGACTCGTGAATTTTAATGGTCCATCAAAAATACCGACTATCGATACTTTTTAGCCTCATCTCGTATGTTATATCCTCGTTAGTTTAGGGTTTCTTTAGGGTCTACTGCAATCCCGCGAAAGATTTTGGCGCGATCGAGCACCTTCCTTTATTCGATCACGTTTTGTTATTGCTCTGACCATTATGCAACACTATGGACTTTTTTACATAGGTATATGGAAATATGTCAAAATTTAAGTAGGACAAAATAACACACCTGCAGAACCCATGGAGCTCGAGAAAACCACTACAACACCGTCAATTTCGATCGCCCAATTACCTGGATTGCCTGAAATATACTCATACAAAAACCTATCGTACTATCATGGACATCTCAGTTATAATAACGTGATATTGCTTTGCAAACCGATTCCGTTACAAGTAATGATCTCGGATCTTTGAATGCTGTGCATATAAAGTTATGTTATCAGAATCTGTAGTTTACAAACCCTTGAAAATCTCTCATCTTTATTTCTAAAGTACCATTTCGTATTTTTACACTAGTTAGCTCCCGTTTACCATTATATTCGCGCAGAGATAGAAAAATACCTTACGATTACAAAGTCCTCGATCATCAACCGTCTTCCGACATTTCAGGAACTTGCAGTACGACCAAGTCCATTGTCATCCAGAATATCTCCAGCCTGTTTCTACCATGTGAAGATTTCCTTCCGCAATTGGTCGACGATTACCAGGAACAATTGACCGATTCATCAAAGATAGCGGAATCATGATTTGTGATAACTCGCGTCGTGAAGCCATTGTGCGTTATATGAACTCTCCGAGAAACATTTCCACGATCAACTTTTATCGATACACGAATAATATAGTATTTTATTCGAGGATGTCACTCGATCTGTCTGTCTGTCTGTGTCTATGTTTATATAATAGACGAAATTTGACCGCGCCATACGCGAATTGGTGTCCACCTTTCGCTCGGCGTCGCTTCGCTTATCCTCCCAGTCCGCTCGACCGGTTTGTACACGTCGCTCCCATTCGTCCATTTCCGGCCACGTCGTAAATTTTTCATCGCCAATTTACTTTATTCGCCTTTCCCGATTCAAACTTGTGACGATTTACTTCTGCGGAACTGGAAAGTCTTCTCTTTTGTATGACAGATTAATATTTTTTTTTTCATTGTGATAACACTCACTTTTCGTCTAACATTTTCGATAGTGTTCGACATTCACATCCACAACACTATAGGTTTTATTTTCGTTATTTTGTTATTTCTCGTTATATAACAATTTCTTCTTGAAATAAACTTTTATATACCATATTTTTTATCTTGATTCTTCTGTCTAACTGAAACTTTTATATCTTGATTCAGAAGATGCTTTGAAATGCATAATCTGCAAAGACATTATGCATAACGGCTGTATGCCTAGGAAACTAAACAAAAGCGCAATGAAAATGTGGAAATGTGTACCGTGCTTGGAAAAGCCGTCGATGAGAGGCCTGTCCCCATGTCACAGTCAGCGGTAAGAACCAATGCTCGACTGTTCCTGATATACCCTCACGTTCATCATCACCACATCCGTCGAATTTCACGTATCTTATCCATGATCTACTAAAAAACCCTTTATGAGTTTAAGATTAATAAAGCAGGCATAGTGGAAGATAAACTTTTACTCGAAATGCTCGGACCTGACATCCCAGAATGCTGCTATATTGGAAGCAATCAATTTAATTTCAACGAAATATGACGGTTTACTAGCTAGGGTTAAGGATGTCGAGGAGAAGTGCATGAAGATGAAACAAGTAGAGGAAAAAAACATTTTACTCACGAAGCGTATATCGTTCTAGAAGAAAAGTTGGAACTGCTGGAGAATCAAAGTGAGAACAAATATCCCTAGTAAGTAGTGCGTGCCATGATATATCAGTGACCGCATCGTTTTAAGAAAAGTGTGAATGAAAAAAAAGGAGGATATTATAAGTAATTTTATTGCATTTTATGTTCCTTAGTTATTATCAACGTGATATAATTTTATTATATCAACGTCCTTTATTCTTACCTTCAAATTAAACAATTTAGTGGGAAGGACAGTTTTATTTGTTTTTATTGTATTTATTTAACTTGTGTTCCCTTATAGTTGGAAGCGGAGTAGAGTGACAACTGGTGATGGCCGGACGAATGGTCACTTTTAGCAGCTGTTTGGTTTAACGGTACCGTAGGTACAGCTGTAATGCGGCGGGTAGCCACGCCCAGCGTAATGCATTTTAACAGCAACAGCAGCGCAGCGATGTCGGTGAGCGAATGGCCTGCAATAACGCGACGCCATCCACTCCAAAGCCGCCGTTAATGCAAGCGGTAAACCGCCACGGCGAAAATATTGACTCGTTAACTTTTCGCAACTGCAGCGTGAACGCTAATGGCACAATACGCAGGGCTTAATTCGCGGCCGCTCCTGACTCCCAACTGCCTGAGCCGGACGCTTATTGCGGATTTGTGACGGGTTCATGATCTAGAATACCTTGCCGGAAATTAGATGTATCACTTACATGTCGACATTTTAACTTCACATAAATAACGGTCATGCCCTTGAGTAGCGCCGCCCGTGATTGGCATCCCGTGAACAATCCATATTTCAAAATTTTACTATGAGTTGGCTATTCCAATATCAGTTAAATCCACTTTGGAAAAAATGAGATTGTTAGCACTGGATACTTTAGCTACTGGTGCAAATGGATATGTATTGTTCATGTGTTTTAATTTGTTATACCCATTAATAACAGGAAAAGTAGCGATATACATTTGGTAATCTCTGACTTATCCAAAATGGCTTAAAACCTATTCCAATACGTTTCTCTCGTCTCCACGATTTCAAAAATACCCATAAATATACGCTATGCTTGCTCTACCTATTGGTCAGATAATCCTCCGTGCCAAGTAAATCAATATACACCTGCAGCAGCACCCCAATGACTTAAAACCTATTCCAAGTTTCTCTCGTCACCACGATTCCAAAAATACCTATATACACTATGCATGCTATTGGTCAGGTCCTCTCCCAGGCCAAGTAAACCAGGATGCATTTGCAGCAGGACCCGCGGGACTCTGATTGTATTTGCCGTGGTGGTGCTTAGGGTAACCCAGAGAGGCTACATACCAAATTTGGTGAAGATCGGTCCACGGAAAGTTTTCGGACATACGGACAAACAAACGCACAAACGCACAGCATGCATCAGACTATATGGTCCGTCCTACATAATACTACGGACGGGCCAAAAACGAAGTGGAAAAGTGTGCACTCTCCAAAAAACAGTTAAATCACTTCAGTCTACATTTTCTAATGAAGCTATGTCCTTCAGCAATTTCAAAACCAGTGAAATCATTGTCATAATGGCACGTTATAAATCTTTTAAAAATCGTAACCATAGGTCCAAACCTTCTGTATTCATGCCACATACCTAAACAAATTAAATAGTAATATTTTATACATAATGGGTTCAATATGTTTCGGGACTCATTTTTTGTAGAAGAAACAAATGGAACCATCGCTTGGATAACTATAGAAGTAATAGGTATACTAAAACTTCCTCTATTTCCCTTATTTTTTTAGTTATTGGCAGCACGGTTTCTCGTGTACACTTGATCTGCTTCAGTTTGTCTATATGCGGTGTCATCGTTTACAAAATGGATTAACTTGTTGCCATTAACTTTTGTTTTAAAGCCGTAAAGTTATTGGAAAACCTTGCCCTCTGGCCTACGTGAAAGTCCTAAAACCCTCGCTCACAAGAATTCGTTGTATCCGACTCAAAGTTCATGAGTCCGGTGATTGGTGTTTTCTAGGCGACAATTCACCGTCCCACACCATTTTGGCTAGATGAGTTGTTTCGGTCTTCGAACATACGCCGTATTCTCCTGATTTAGGCCCTGTGGATTTTATGCTCTTCCCCAAACTCAAAACCCCCTTCAAGAGGAAGCGTTTTGAAGAATTTTCATCAATTAAAGCGATCGCGACGGCTATTCTAAACAGAATTCCAGTTGAAGATTATGCCAAGGCGTTCCAAGGTCTCTACAACCGGTCTTGGGAGTGTGTGGTGAGGGAAGGGACGTATGTTAATAACTAACACGGTAATATTTTTTAGCCATCTTTAGACATATTATTTCGTGGTATTCCTGGAACTTTTTGAATGCACCGTATATTTCGCTCGTGATGCACGCTGCACGCTACAAAAAATAATTATGCTAAAACGACAAATTTAACTGCTTTTGCAATATTGCGGAGCATTGGCTGTCAATCACTTACCTACTTTAGTTGCAGTCAGATATATCCGTTCAACTGTTTTAAAAGCAGTTTATTAAAAATAATACCGATGTATTTTCCACGCACTGCTAATTCAAAGAAGTGATTTATTGTTGATTTTATAACTCGCTTATATTAGCTTGACCTGTAACACTGTAAGAGAATCTTACAACTCACTTTTCACCCACTTCCTAATAATTAGAAGTGGGTGGTGGTCAAATCGATTCGACAATTATTGTCGTATCGATTTGAAACTTAGCACACTTTTCTGGTGACAATACAATATGGTACCATCGAGCTTTTGCGAGCCATTCGTGGGAGGTGGTTAATGTGGTTATAATGACTCCTTAATGGCTAATAATGCGTCCATGCAGTTTGGGCTCGTTTGACATGACTCAATGAGTCCTTTGATTACATATTGTGACCAGGGAGTAAAAGCGTGTTTTTTAGTTTTTTAAAGTAATCACTTATTTAAAGAACGATCATTTCGACAGCTTAGATAGGTACGGGAATTTTAAGAAGTTTTTCATGTTTTGCCATGAATAATCCAAAGTGCTTTTAACTAATATTGGAAAAATTATAAATATTATCTAGTGTAAATAAAAATAAATACAATTTCGGCCGTTACGCGTAAAAGCCAAGCGAAAATCCAAGCAACGTATTTTAGAGGATAGGACATTTCAGCGGCTTTGTAATGATACCCTAATGCCTGTAATCTGGAAGGCTTAGGAGGCATAGAAGTTTACACAGTGACACAAGTTGCCAACAGTAAACTTAAAATTACTAAGCATCTATCTTTACATTATATATCGAAGTAATTAATATTACGCGGTTTATATATCTGCTTTATTGCTTTATCTGCTTTATTGTGCAATAAACATAGCCTATATATTACGCTATCTGCCAGTCCGTCATGACATGTATCCTTGGATGGGGAGCTTGCGAAAAAACCACCCTCCAAAAAGTGGTTGTCCAAAAAGCAATATTTAGAATAATGCTAAGTCGTTACCAATGCGTTACCCTTCCGATGACTTGTTTGTTAAGGCACAATTGCTAGATTTGAGACTTGTATTTCCTTAAAGTAATACTTTATTTCAAAAATACCACTGTAGACGAGGGGGATGTTATTCCGGAAAACTTTGAGAGAACAGGTCGTTACAAGGAAAACTTAAAGTGCCCAAACTTCTAACGTCGTTTGAACAACGTCACTACAGCTTTCTAGCTCCAAGAATGGCTAATATTATGAGTAAAAAACATATTAGGATTAAGAAGAAAACAACAAAATGTCGTCTTATATTATGGTTAATAAACCTAGGCAGAAGGGAGACTGAAATAACGTTTATGACAATTTTATAATAAATAAATATTTTTATATTTATCCTATTTAAGTACTTACTTATTATACACGTATT
>JAOPUG010000384.1:8226377-8240122 GCA_027564375.1 Micropterix facetella | reverse complement strand
TGTTAAATTAGTAATAAACAATTACAAAGAACTAAGAAGTAATAAATGACTATGATTATAAACTTATTTTACTGGTTACATTTCTAGTATTGTAGTCAAAATTTTGCTTGTATTGGTTTTGCTTGTATTGAATGTTCGGCATTTGAATCGAATTTCAGCCGAATGCCAAAGTTCGGTTTAAATCGCCGAAATTCGGTTCAACCGAATGTTAAACGAATTTTGGCCCATCCCTAGTCCTTATCTATGAAATTGCCGTTCTAAATGGAAAGAGAAAAATGTTTTTTTTTTTTGGAAATAATAAATTTAACCAATTAAGGTACATATGTACCAATGTTATCAATGCACTTCTGCCTTTTATGGGAAGTTCTTTGATTCGTTTGCTAAAAAAATTCTGGGAGCGAGAATCAATGAATTCTTGGAAGACGGTTATGACTGCCTCGTAGAAATTGAATTTTTTTCCTAACAATAAGTTGTCTAAATTCTGAAAAAAGTGGAAATCATTCGGAGCAAGGTCTGGAGAGTACGGTGGGTGATGGAGAGTTTCCAGTCGCAGCTCCTCTAATTTGGCGACCGTCTGTTGTGCCGCGTGGTCGAGCATTGTCATGAAGCAGCAGTGGGCTACCCACTTTTGGGGTTTCTTCACTTTCCCAATTTGACGCAAATGAATCAAGATTGTTTTGTTACTTACACCAACGGCTGCTGTTAACTCTGATGTGGTTTGTAATGGTTCCGTTTCCACTATTGTTTTCAATTCTTCATTATCGACTTGCGTTTCCGGCCGTCCACGGGGCTCATTCTTTAAATCAAAATGTTCAGATCGGAAACGTTGGAACCAAAAACCATGCGTGGTGGCTGGCCCGAACACAACATTGATTCTTAGAGCTGTATCTGCAGCGCTGGTGCCACAGTGGAACTTATATTCGAAAATAATGCACTATTTTAACTTTTTCATAGGTCTGAACAGAATGATGTCAGAGCAAAATCAAATAAATGACTAATTTCGAAACAGACCTTCACTAGCTTTAATTAAAAAACAAACGTTAGATATTTGAGTTCAAAGTTGCCAGTATTGAGAATCAGCAATTTTATAGGTAAGGACCTAATATTTCATTTGTGTCAGTTTTGCAGATCAGAGACTAACAGAACATTATTTTAGCCATTAAAATAAAAAATTGATTTTTTCGAGTTGCGTCACTTTCAAAGTGATATCATGTGCATAAATTGGATTTTGGTCAATTTTACTCTTCTTGTAGGTTCTTGAAATTGGACACAGATGACGACTGTTATTACCTACAGGGCAAGATTTTAGCCACAGATTATAAAACTTATTTCAACATAATCAAGAAAAGTGATCATCGAAGACTGGACGACCAAAATCTGTCACAAATTTTTAATAGCGGATATTGACCGACTTCTTTATGTCATCATTTGTATTAAAGAAAATCTGATAAGGCAAATAGAGCTGTGTTTGAAATTACTGTTACCCTATCCGCTGTATAATCATACTCTTTTTGCAGTTATTTTCAATGAAAATTCAAAGACCACCAGTTTTTTTTTTTTAAAAGGACAGCTGGTTCTGGATTTAAAGGGTACGAGAATTGACTTTCTGGGCATTTAAAGTGACGAGAATACCCAGAAAGACTTCTATCAATTTAGTATAAGAATAGAATAAAATACTTACATTTTGCATTTCCATTTTAGCATATATCGTAGTGTATTTATTATTAATATTATTTATTGTTATTTTTCATTATTTTTATAATTGTATTCATATTGTATTTCATTATGTATTGTACAAATATATGTTTACACCATAATCATATTTATTACTTATTATAATTGTATTTACATAGGTATATGTGTAATTAACATATTATTATATAAATACAATTAGGTATATTACAGTAGGTATATTGCACCTTAGAGTAATAATAAAATTAATAGAGCACGCATTATGCCGCCATCACTTACCGCGCATCGTAGACAGCTGTGCTATAGATATTTGTACCTATGTATATTGATGGATATGCGAGAAATAGGGATGCGCTCGTCTATCGAATTGCCGATTCTTGTGTAAGTAGTTCACTTACATTCGCACACAAGTAGTTTACTTACATACACACACAATCAGTTTACTTACATACACACACAAGTAGTTTACTTACATATGCATACAAGTAGTTTACTTTCATAAGTACACAAGTAGTTTACTTACATATGCACACAAGTAGTTTACTTATATACGCACACAGGTAGTTTACTTACATAAGCACACACACACAAGTAGTATACTTACATACACACACAAGTAGTTTGCTTACATACACACACAAGTAGTTTGCTTACATACACACACAAGTAGTTTACTTACATACATACACACAAGTAGTTTACTTACATACATACACACAAGTAGTTTATTTACATACACACACAAGTAGTTTACATACATACACACATAAGTAGTTTACTTACATACACACACAAGTAGTTTACTTACATATACACACAAGTAGTTTACTTACATGCACACACAAGAACGTCGATTTCTCGTCAGGATGTCAACCGAGGTCGCTCTGGCTCCCATCGTTTGTTACGCAAAAAAGAGAGAATAGAAGTGCTGTGCGGCGAAGCTGTGTTTTGCCAGTCTCATAGATGAAAAAAAAACACTCCCTGTCAGTGGCGGTGGCAAAAATGTGGTGTATTAAAGAGAATCTTACAAATAATTTTTTAAATCATAAAAAAAAACTTAATTGGTTTGTAGCCATTTGGCAACAAAATGCAATAAAGGTATGAAATAAAAAAAGGGTACCTTGCACTTCACCTGTAACGGCACCAATGAAGTACCTCCATGTACGATCCGCCGTATAATTATCTATATATGTATATTAAAAGATTTTTATTTGGTTAGCCTCAACAGATTTTACCTTCAGACTACACGACAGATTCCTTATAATTATGAATTCCATATCCTAATAAAACACGAGTATTGCCTTATGTGTATTACGAATAAATTTAATCCCGTCTATAATAAAAAAGAATGAACGTATTCGGGCGCTGAAAACGTATTTCATGTAAGATGAAATATTTCTATTATATAAAACCCCTTCGTACCACGAGGTTTTGTACTACAAATACTATGTATGTATATGGTCCTAAACCGTTATAATGAAACTTATAGCGTTCTTAAGAGGAATTGAAATTACGTAGACTATATTTATCTTACAAAAAGAAAAACCCAACCCATTCCTGAGGAATTTTGTGGCCCCTTTTAAAGAATTTGAAATTGAATAAGCTAAAATGAACCAGTTCTATGAAGACTTATAGCGAGGATTAAAATTACTTGAGCTATCTATTCTAACTAGAAAACAAAATCAGAAAAAAATAATTAAAAAAAAAGAAAAACCCAGTTTCCCACGACTACCGTGGTTTTGTGCCCTGCGAATGGAAACCACATGATTGTCGATGGACTACTAATTTTGCGAATATGCTATATTTTAAATTGAGTTCCTACCTTGGTCTGTTGCCTTTAACCACTGAATTTAATGTACGCTTAGGTACGGTAACGATGACTTTCTATTTTATATTGGTATCCTGTCTGAAGCGAATGGTATCAGAATATGAGACGAGCAGGGACCCATGTGACCAGTCCCCGCCGCCCGGATCCAAGCAAGTGACCAATTTTTAAAAAAAAAAATTTATTTACTCCGCTATCACTACCCTATCTAAATTTGACCGCAATTGTACCGTTAGTTGTCTGTATATTGCGTCTCTTTGGTTTTGTCGCTTAACTTAAGGACCAAGATTATGAGTTTTTGATGTTTGTTTAATATTTTTACGTTTAATTTATTAATGAAATATTTGTTTTAGGGAAATGCTGAATGCGTATTATAGCATTCTTTAATGAGTCTTACAGTACTGAGAAATGTATAAGCTATTATATTATATAATTGTATTTCATTTATTAGCCCCTGGTAGCTCTAGAATCGAGCGAAAAACTAAGGTCGGTCGGTAACGACCCACTGGGCAGATCAATTTAGTTTCTTATATTGGGGCCGATCGCCTTTCTTCGATGGACGAAAATAATGCAGTAGAATGAACAAATATTATGTTGAAAATCGCTATAAAATTGTTCTGTCCAATTTCTTATTGCGTTTCTTTTTTATGTCACTTGTCAAGTTCATTTCGAACGTATTTACGTTCGAATTCGTCTATCGGTCACCAAACGTTATTGCGTTTCTTATAATTTGACAATGGCCCGGCATAAAATCGTTGCAGCGGTATAATTTTCTGTCGCATGTTTTGTGCCCGGCTTACTGAATATTTTAGATATTTTAAGTGAAAATGTTTCCTTTTGCGTGGGCAATTCATCAAACGGTATGAATGTAGAATTAACTCTATATTGGTATAGAATATGTTTAGACAAAACCTACATTCTTGTTGCAGTGTTGAAATAAGACTGGCTCATCGCCACATACGAGACTATTCAGATCCGTTCGATGTGCCTGCATTAATATTTATTAAACTTTTTAGGCTCTCCAAAGAAAAAGCCTATTTTCTGTTGAAATTACTGGTTGGACAAACCACAGTTTTAATCCTCGCCAGCCATGTGAATTTGACGTTTACAGTCCGGTGTTGCTATGTTCTTAGTCCGATTCCATAGATACAAATATTGTGACGTGAAGGTATTTCACGAGAATCACGATCGCTATTATATTAATCCATGGACAAATTTAGTAACATCAAGTCCGCTATTATTTTAGTTCGGAAAGAAACGCGATCGGCCCCATTAGGTAATACTTTTGACTTTTAACAATAATATAATTATAGACAATTTTTTTCTCATCAAATAGTCTTGTGATAAACTGCAATAATAAGAACAAATTTTATATTGGCACTTCGTGAACAAAGAACAGGAAAGTGCCCACTGTCAACCTCCAAAGAGATGCAAAAAAGGCCAACTGGGGGGAGAATTAATCAGTAAGGTTGACAACGCTGAGCTCACAATGATCAAATGAACACGGATTGAACCCCGTTGCGCAGGTGAAAGGATTCTATGGATCCGAGTAAAGAAAAATCGACATCAATCATCCGTATGTCGCTCAACTATATAAGATGGACAACATATCAAGCTAACGAATAGGCATAAGGGGAAAGAAGTGGTACATGCCCATAGTGCTATGACTATTCGATGTGACAATTAACAATGCCTGGATTTTGACAAGGAGCTACGGACGGCAAAAAGTAGACAACCCAGCGAAAAAAGTTTGTACAAAACCCAGTGTTCTACGTCCAGCTAGACAACATGTATCGCATCACCTGATAATGACCGGACGACTTCGACGAGGGTGCTGTATTTGCAAAAGTAAAACTGTCAAAGCATGTTACCAGTGCAGTCCCCCTCCATGACAAGTGCTTCGTAATTTTTCACGGCCACTAAAGAAGAAGATGGAGAAAATGAAAGTATTATTTTACATAAGTAAAATAAATATTTTTGCAAACATACCACTTTTTTATTTATTCATTCAAAGTACAATAGTTATTGAAATATGGAGCAGTTGATTACTGCACGGTTCCTGCTTAAATAAATGGGCGTGAAGGACCGTGAAAATATCGGTTCTGATGAATAATTTTAACGTTTTTGTAACCATATTTATAGGATCACGATTGGCTTTTTTTCCTTGTTTAACCAGCTTGTAGTACAATCCTCTCATGCTGTCTATGCACACGCACAATCTAAGGAAACCTACTTTATTTCTGGTACACACGATCGGTGTTTCATTGTTCGTCAAAACTAGATGTTCCAAATAAGTTTTTGCGTTATCCATGAAAGTCAGATACTTTGTTTCGTTTTTCTCATTGATTGGTGATTTAAAGTCAACGCCAGGAAATTTTCGTGAATTAAGAATGTCCGTCAGATTGTTCATAATGTTGATGAAATTCACTGTTGGTCGCGTGTGAGCAAAATTAAGTATATAATCTTTCGTCGCAAAATTCAATCGCCTTCGCTTCACTGGCACTGCTAGCTTTACTTTCATTATTTGATGTGTTTTGTCGATAATTTATTTCCCAAGTGAAGATTTTCATTTAGCTGCAGCGTGTTTAATCCTTCAAAGTATTGATTGACATTCGATTAGGCCACCGTTATTGTCTCGAAGGACCTTTTTACTTTGCAATGTATTTCTGACCAATTTCAACATATGACATGGATCAAAAAATACAAAAACTGGTTTGTTTGTTGCAGGATGTGGGAAATATGTTTTTGGTTGACGTTGGTAGTTCCACAGCCAAGTTCCTGAGCCATGGCTATATTTGCTGGGCAACCATCAAATGTCATATATACAACTACAACACCTATATTGGGTTAATTAAAAAGGCATACCCTTCTAGATTGGCTCTTTGCTCACCTGTTACGCCGATCACCAGAAAATATCCTACTGGAATTTTCCACTGATCAATAGCTACTAAAAGGAACACCAGAGCTTGTTTGCATAGCGTTAACGAATCTCGGTAACATCAAATCCATCCCCAAAATCTACATATCCTTGGACTGCATTGCCGTCACATTCCTTTAGTTCTCGAATCAACATCGTCTATTAATAAATAGCACAGAATTTTATTGTCACAAGACTTGACCTTTTCATCAAGTGCTTTAAATGTTTCTGCAGTAAAAA
This sequence comes from Micropterix facetella, assembly GCA_027564375.1. NCBI lineage: Eukaryota > Metazoa > Arthropoda > Insecta > Lepidoptera > Micropterigidae > Micropterix > Micropterix facetella. The sequence continues at coordinate 8,233,448 of JAOPUG010000384.1, read as the reverse complement.
CTGGCGTGGCATTTAAGCATTGGTACCAATTTCTTATGGTGCTTGGATGCGGCAAACATGTGTTAAAGGTATTACGTACGTAAGAGTAGGCCTTTGGGGAATAGAAATGGGTTAGCGCAAATGTACGCAGTTCAGGTGGATATTCTTTCTCTTGACTCATCCTCTTCAAAAGAGCTGATGTAGAAGGCCCGCACACTTCCAGAATTTCCACTTGTTCTTGATTGATCAGTCTTTTTTGCTTTAGCTCGTTTAATACCTGAAGCACCTTGTCAACTTTCTTTTTCAAACATCGATAAGCTGTGTATAGTGGCTTGCACCTCATACGTCGGCGTTTTGCAATATCTCCTGAACGGATAATTTCTTTCTCCAGCTTTCGTTTTCTTGGAATGTCGGTTATACTTGGTTCAAATAAACATGAAATCGAAGATTCTGGTAAATCAGTTTGTTGGTCAGTAAATGTACTCTGCAATAGAAGTAAAGATACCATGTTGTGTACCAGCCCTGAATTGTAAGGCCCTGCAACCTCCGACTGTTGCCTAGAAAATAGAGATTGTTGTAGGAAAAACGAAGGTACAGAGTCGTTTTGTTTATGGATTCCATTTTTAGTTTCATATATCTGGAAAATGTACTAAACAGATTATACTCCAAAAGTTTGATTCCCAATTGGTCTTCCTTACAGTATTAATCCACTTCTTCATATTTTTTTTGCATTTTGGAAACCTAAAAGTAAGGTAAGCATGTAAATTAATAATATTTTTTAAATTATTTTTTGGTCGGTTTTTAATACAACGTATTCACACCAGCAATCACGTTGAATCCAACAACACCTCATACTTATAAGTCAAAATCCATCGAGCCATTCAATCTCTACGTTGACACATATCCATAGCATACATAGGTACAACCGAAAAACATTTACCCTCCATCTGAAGCAGTCGGGTAAACGTAGCGGAGTAGTCCAAAAAGGAAGCCCTTTTTATGCATTATCTATACTTATATTAAAATAAATACTTAAATCTTTATCATTGCTACAGATAATTACAAAAAGAAGTGATTAATAATACTTTTAAAAATTATCGATTTCACTTTTAAAATATTTCGATTCTCGACGTGTCACATCCCTATTTGCAATCGAAGTGGGATGGGACTGAGCAGTGCGGGCTAAGGGACGAAACATCCAGCCCCAACTTTTGCTACTTCTTCACCCCCGCAATGCCTGGCTTTTATTTGGCTTAAAAGTATTTAAAAAAATAATTATCGATGATATGACACTAGATTTGTGTTTTGCTTGTTTTCTAGTATCGTTTTTACAATATTCAATGGCACATTTCACCATTTTTCTTCTTGGAAATAAAAAAAATGCTTTTCAAATTCTCAACTGTGTCACACGAGCGCTTGCAAATGACTGAGGGCCTTAAGGCCAGCAGGTCGTTGCGATGTTCACACCCGTGTCTACTGTTCATACGCGCGCCCTCGCGCTCTATATTTTTTATTAATACCTAAGGTTTATACAATAAACATCACTATTATATCTTATATTATTCATATAGCTTTTGTATATTTAGTTATTTACTTTGACTCATCTAGATACGGGACAGTACAGTCTTAGTTCTGTGGGCACTGAGCATTTGCCGCATTTGTCTGTTCAATTTATCCGAGTTTATAACACTGACTTTATAACATCTTTAACAATGTGGCAAAATATACAAAAAAATATGAATAAAATCTTTTAAGAAAAAAATTAAATATATCACCATTTGCGCGGCGGCCATCGTGGAAAAATTTGAAAATTATTTATGAAATAAACGTATGTTTTGTGTTTGAATGCTGTTTTCCGATTGGTCGTCTCATTGTCAACGGAAAATGACACGGTCTACTATGTATTTGGTTGCCTCCTAAGGGCTAAACAGTCCCATAAACACCACACATATCAGTGGGACCGCTTGGTCCCGCGGCTCTTGAAAGGTTAAAAGACAGTATAGTTTATTCGATTTTATTGAAATCTCCAAAAAAAAGCCGTGAAATTGAATTTCTTTTAAATTATTCGTATTTACTTAATACTAGTCATTTAAAAGAGAGGAGTTTGCCAATATTTAACGAAACATATTATGCTGTGTTTTCTGCCACAGTATTTCTATTTCCTGGATGGTAAGTTTTTTGTAGACGTGGGGAATGAGAAACTCCTCTATGTCGAATCAGCGGGAACTGGAAGATGAAGACCTAGAACGGTGTCTCCTTCTCTCGACTGGAGGTCTCCTGGGTGAACGCGAACGCGATCTCCTGCGTCTCGGCGGAGATCTGCGACGTAGGCCACCTCCGCCGATAGGGCTGCGGCGACCGCGATACCTGCAATATCACACAGTATACTCGTGCAGAATGAAAGGTAGAACGGGAAGGTGCTCTAGTTTTGTAAGCTGCAATGTGTGAAAAAAGAAGACAAGGTTGTGTAATAATGCAAACATGAAAAGTACACTACAATCTGCGATATGCTGATGATACGATTGATACGGTGGCACTGACAGCCACCATTGGAGACCATTGATCGTACCGTTTATCTCGGCTGTAAACTAAACCTCCACTGCGACATGAGCATGGAGAATGAAATCTGCATCCAAAAAGTTAAGAGTGCTTTCATTAGATGCTGGTTTCACAATCTTAGTCATTTTGCCCCCCCCCCCTTCATCAAAGGAATACTTTGTAATTTTTTAACCCTTTATTACCCACTGATTACGATGATAATGAAATGGGAGGGAGGGGGGTAGTCAGAAGGCTACCCGCACTTAGTCCTAATTTTGGGGCCATGGTTGTTTACCCCCACCTACATATGTATCTATTGGCCGCTCATGCTCATATGTGCTCATTATTTTCTCTCTTACAGCCAAATCTGGGCATTTTCTATTCCATAATCCCTGCAAACGGGGCCGTCGACTATCCCATGTGTCTGTCGGTAGTGCCCAGTTAGCAAACCCACCATTTGCCTAAATTTATCATTGGAAAGTCTCCGGCAGTAACTTGTTAATCTTAGTATGGGTACTCCTAATGGCCCTTACGGCTTGCCTAAGGCTTGTTCATCTCCATCTGTGCCGTTGTGATCCTCGCGTACCCCTCTGCTAGTGACAATGCGGGCTCCGGTAATGATCGTTACCCACTAGTAGCAGTAACAGTCTTTATTGCACCAATGAAATAGATTTAATTCTTATTTTAATGTCTCACAGCCGGGATTTTGCTTTGGGAGGCGTCGAGCATTGTAACGGTGAGAGGCGGAGGTTCCATACAACTATTTTGCTTTTTTGAGGTATCTAAAACATCTCTTCTGGTATCATAATATAAATAGCACCGCAGGCAAAAGAACAAAAGTTTTTGTAAGAATTTTCAATAAAAAACATTGCTTCTAGCTAGCTTCACACCCCCTTACAATGGCAGATGTGGCACCAGAAGAAGAAGGCGACATATCATGGGAACGAGCAAGTCTTGTTTAAAAAGTTACAACAGTGGTAAGTTATTACGTCAGAAGATTATTCTGTGTTGCCTGTCTACAAAGTAAGAATATTCTACATATAAAAAGTTGAGTTAAAAAATACCTGGGTGGTGAATGCCTTCTGGGTGGGGGCGGAAGAGGCCGATGATGAATTGGCCGCGGCGATGGTCTGCGTGGTCTTGATGCAATTAATACCGGTGCTGCTGTTATCTCCTGACCGTCAATTTGACCTGAAATTAAAAAAAGAGAATCTATTTAGAAATATAGAAAAACTTAACGGATCATCGATATACATAGGCCAATAAACATGGAGGATGATGTGAATGCTGCAGGTATTGCTGGATATCCTCGTATATCGCAAATCGGACTCAAGCGGTAGTTGTTCAGGTTATCAATTTGAGCTTTCCAAAATACTTTTGGGGGTACCGCAAGGCTCCCACTTGAGACCACTTCTTTTCCTTTTATACCTCAACGACATCACCGATTGCATGCTACATTCCAATATAGTCATATATGCGGATGACACAAAGATTTTTCGAGCGATTCGTTCAATTAATGACTGCCTTAATTTGCAGGCGGATATAAACCGCCTTATAAAATACTGTTCAGAAAAGTATCTCTTCGTTAATATAAGCAAATGTCACATAATCACATACTCCAGAAAAATGACTACCATAATGTTTAATTACAATTTTAATGGCGTTATAGTTGGAAGGGAGGCAGCGGTGCGAGATCTTGGGATTACCATTGATACCAAAATGCTATTCGTCGAACACACCGATTATATTATTAGAAAAGCATGTAAATTACTTGATTGTATACTAAGAGTATCATCGGTGTTCAAATTTACTGACACGCTTAAAATACTCTATAATTCCTATGGAAGAAGTCAGTTGGAGTTTGCATCAGTGGTCTGGAATCCCCAATATTCAACTTACATATCGCGAATTGAAGCCATACAAAAAACATTTGTGAAGCGATTAAACTTCACTTCTTTTTCAAGCCCAGCTCCTATGAGGAATCCTTAAAAACCCAAGTTGAAGTCATTAGAGAGCCGTAGAACTTTGATCGATGCGGTATTCTTGCATAGGTTGATAAATAATTTAATCAATGCGAACGCGATTCTGGAACGCATTGAATTTTATGTTCCTCCTCGTCTTGCTCGATCGCATCGATTATTTTATCTCCCTGTGGTGAAAACAAACGCATCGCAAAATGCATTCCTATAGAGAGCCTGTCATAGCTATAATACAGACTTCTTAAGTGTGGACATATTAGACTCCTCAAAAACCTCTTATAAGAACCAATTATAAAAATTCTTGAATCCAGATGATCACAAGACAAAATTTATACTTATTACATGTTATATTTTATTTTATTTTGTTCATGTACATAATTTATATTAAGTATGTTTATTATTATACCTATAGGTCATACCTACAATCAAATATTATACCTATAGGTCATACCTACAATCAAATATGTATATATAAACAGATATACAATTAATTTTATCTATTTTGTCTCTTCTCTTCGCCTCATTTCCCATCCCGACTTCTCCCCGTTCTCCAGCGGAAACAAGATATAACAACACATTGCATACATTTTGTTAACTTCCAGTTAGTCGGAATCACATTAATGGATTTTTGTAAATTTAAACCAAGTATTTTTATGTATAGTTTGTATTTCTATTTGGTTCCAGAATAAAATAAAATAAAGTAAATGGTTATCAGGGCTATCATTAGGGTGGGCAGGCAGGGCTGTCGCCCCGGGTGTCAAATTTTATAGGGAGCTGGTAGGTGCCCGGCCTAAAGCTGCGGTTTCATTTTTGCAATCGATGCATGCAATCATCGACTACGTTTTGAATTAATAACTTTAAAATATGCAATATAGAAAGTGGTTTTGTTTATGGGATAAACTCATTCGTAATTGTATCCAATCACGGTCGCCCTATATTTCAATCAATGCGATTGCTGCAGTGCATTTTATTCCATTGATTGTATTGATTTGTATGAACGCAGATTGTTTTGCGCATAGGTAGGTAGCAGTTACGTTTTACATATTGCAGCAGAACACGCGCAAACCTATTTGAACATACGGCTTTCTTTGGAGTGGTTTCGTTTGTGTGTATTCGGTTGACCTACGAGCGTTGTGCGGTGCAATGATTGCTTGAATTGGAATTTTTCAATAATTTTTGCTAATTGCATGTGATGTTGGACATGGATGGACTCTCAGTGTACGGTTACAAACGCAGAAAGCAATACATGCCCATTTAAATGTATACATACAAACTGTGATGTGATTGATGCATGCCCTTTCCCCCATCATTTATTTGAATTTTATTTTTTGACATTCCTTTATTGTAATTTTGTCGATTGATAAATATGGAGGGAGAGGGGGTAGCTAGGGGGGTGCTTTTTTAATATTCGCTTCTGGTGCCGTGATCCTACTCGACAGACTTGCTGGTTAGCTGACAATAAAGACATCTACTAACTGGTATTCTTCTACTTCAACCTGTAACACCACTCCAGCATCTAGCCAACAGACATATGTCTTGCTCTCTCCAGAAGGGAGGGGCCTTCTGATTTCAATGAGAACAGGGTTGACATTGAGCATGTCACAATAAAATTATCAAGTATTTTGTAGTGGCGATGTTTACACATCAATATTTCCTGCTATTAAATTGTATTGTAGGAGGAAAAGGAGGGATTTTTTGCCATTACTTTCGATTAGCTTTACAACTTCTATAAGTATTTTGTCGAGTCCTGCTGGAAAACTTATTAAGCGAGAGGATCTTTGTGCAGACAAAGAGGGTAAATTTTTATTTAATGTAACTTCTATTTGTTTGAGATTTGTACAAAGGTACCGGTACATGTCAGCGCCGCACTCTTCAATTTAAACGGATTCTGCTGAAAGTAATAAGATTTGCTCACCTCCGTCCATGTGCTTCATGGCATTTTCGGCTTCATCAGCATTAGCGAAATCGACATAAGCGAAGCCTTTCCCTTGCTGCGCATGCAAACGATCCACGGGAAACTCGACAGCCTTGACAGTGCCGTACGCGGCGAAGATCTCGAGGAGATGGTCGCGACTCACGTTGCGCGTCAAGCGGCCGATGTGGATGCGCGTCGGTCGCGGCGGCGGAGAGCGATCTCGCCGCTGCCGCCGTGACCCCGACTGCTTCTCTTTGTCCTTGTCCTTCTCGCCGGCGATCACGGGGGCCGGAGATCTGCCCGTTTGAGCATTTTAGACTGACCATTTCCAAAACGTAATAAAGTATAGGTGTCCTAAAAATCTTAACATTTTAAAAACATGCTGCATAAAAGCGAAGGGTGGGAAAGGGTATTCACGAGAATGGTCCTTAGGAATTTGATTGCAATGTCATGAAACATTAACATACGAGAAGAGATTAGCAGCTCTCGGTTTGACCACTCTAGAGCAACACAGAATGCGGGGTGCCTCCATTGATACATATAAGATCCTGACTGAATCGAGTTCCTCGGTTTCAGACTATCCACAACATGAACACTAAATCACATCTGCGTGGACATCATCTGAAACTCCAAAGTGAATAATTCCATTTAAATCCTCAA
>JAOPUG010000384.1:8064249-8074369 GCA_027564375.1 Micropterix facetella | reverse complement strand
ATAGGATATTTTTCCACATGGTTGACCTTGTATGCGTTTACAGCTGGCTCCTTTGGCGACGACGAATGGAGCAAATAGGGGATGTCACGTATATGCCTTTGCTGGATTTCAAATTGTTCAAAGCAAACATACTGATGAGAGAAGATGTATTAGTGTTTACTCCGACGTCAAGAAAAAGAGGTCGGCCACTTACCCATGTGGAAAATATTAAGAAAAGACAAAGGCTAGAACTACCACCAATAGAAGTAGCAGAAGATGGCTTCAATCACTGGCCACAATGGAAAAAGGATCGCCAGAGATGCAAATTTGAGGGATGCATCCAAAAATCACAAGTAATGTGCAGTAAATGCAAATGTTACTTGTGTTTAAATAAAGATCGAGACTGTTACTCATAATTTCATACTTAAATAAAAGTTGCATATATATTTTTTAAATTTTATTTCAACCACCACTACTTACCACCTTTTACTTCATGATGTTCCGAAAATGGAACATTCAATATTGCAGGCCTGACTGCATGATGTTCCAGATTTGGAACAAAGAGTTTTTCTATCCTAAAATTTTCAAAAATGCTTTTTTTTAAAAATTTTTTTTTTGGTTTTTATTTTGGGCACTTAACAACACATATTTTTTTCGATTGATTTAAAAAATTCATGCGGTAAAGGGTTAAGCCATACTGAAAGTTGGCCTAAGTAGTTTAGAAAATTGTCAAAGTTGAAAAATTGAGTAAAAAACGTTCCGAAAGTTTTTTGATTTAAGAATTTGTTACCTAGGGAAATCTTTTTTTATGTTCAACTTTAAGTAGTTTGGTTTTTTTTCTCAGTAACAAAGGTCTAGTCGAAAAAAAGTTGTTCCTCTGGTTTGGTGTTATGTGTAGAATCATCCACTTGTAACTAACCCTCTATCAGAATCATTTGTTAGAATGCTACAATATCACCCTCGCAGGATGTGCCTGTGCATGTCACTGAACCTTAAAATTAAATATAAAAATACTTTTTATACAGGTATCCCTACGACACTTCGCAACCGATAGCATACGAGCTGACCTATGCACACCAAATATTCGCCATTTTCATAGCCGGCTACCTCAACAATATGAAAGACAGTTTATTCGTATCATTTTTCGCATTGGCCAAATGTAGGCTGGCATTGGTGAGCCACAGCTTGGAGAATCTACAAGACGAAATCTATGACCCCGATAACCTAGAGCTCATCCCAGACTCTCACATCTACCAAAGACTGATCGACTATGTGAATCAGCACCAAGAAGCGCTCTCCCTTTCTCGAAAACTGGAAATATGTTTCAATAAGCCCATACTCGCACAGTTATTTGTATCTACGATTATCATCTGCGTCACCACATTCCAACTTTTAATGGTAGGGGAATATTATTGTAGCAACATTGATAATAATGTCGTAAGCATGCGCCATGCTAATGTGATTTTTTTTCTTAAAGGAATCCTCCAACAACAGCATCCGCCTTCTAGCCACAATCACTTATCTTTTTAATATGACTTACCAAATATTTCTTTACTGCTGGCGAGTGAATGACTTAACCATCGAAAGTGAAAATGTGATAAATGCAGCCTACAACTCATGTTGGTATAGATGTTCTTATAAAATCAGATTTGTTATTATTCTCGTAATGAAAAGAGGGCGCCAAACAGCTAAAATTACTGCGGGAGGATTCGTGGAGCTGTCGTCGCAAACATTTTTGAGGGTAAGTGGAAAGCATCTCATCTTTGTTATGTATTTTCGCTAATGTTTATTTATTTTTAATTATTTTCAGTTGATTAGAGTATCCTACACATTTTTCACCGTGCTGAAGAGAATAAGCGAATAACTTCCTGGTTATTTCTGGTTAATAAACGCGATTCATTTTATTTCAATGTATTTTTATTTCCTTACCTCCGAAAAATGGGGTTTTCTCTAACACACTTTGCATGGCGCATACGCGTAAAACTCAACCGGATGATTTGACAGCTGTCAAGTTTATTTAAACCAGCAAATTGCGGATGTTTCGACCGCCTGGTGTTTCGGGCGAGAATTCAAAACAATGGCATCTTTCGAAGATTTCTTGTTAAATCTCAGCGATTTGTGTCGTTTATGCATGACGAAAAAGGCGAAAGATATGGTTAGCATATTTTCAAGCCCGTCCGGTTACAGAGAAAGTTACTCGGACATGATTGAAGACGTGTCTTTCAAAGCGGTAAGTTTTAAGATTATACATATGTATTATAGTAAAATAACGGACGGTCAAGTGTATGTATGCATATCGCATTATACAAAGCCTGGGTATAGAATTTGACTATAGGCTTAGTATATTTTAACCCCTTCTTACACAGTATGATGAGATTTAAACTCAGAGAAACTGCGTTTTATAATTTAAAAATTACCTATGTTAAGATCGGGAATAATAGCGAAATTATTGTCAAATACTACTCAGTTGAGACAGGCAATCAACAACGGGATATAAAGTAGTGTCGAAGGGGTTGTTGTCTCTTTCTAACAACTGAATGAGACTATCTTGTTAGAATTATAAATAAAACAAAATCGGATTTTTACCGCTTGAAGTTTGAAGTACCCGACGTTTCTGGCGTAACATCGCTTAAACGTCGGGTGTTTGACATTTCACACGGTAAAATCCGATTTTCTTTTATTTACACTCCAGTGTAGCCAATGTATGAAGTACTTAATTTGCGAAATTGACAGAATCACTATTGACTCGGGAGTTTGAAACCACAGCTGTTGATTTCATGCCGTTAATTATGCATAAACTATTGTTGTATTGTTACTCGATTACTGTTTTGTAGTGAATATGCATCTTTATAATAGTTTTTCAGTAATTATTCCCGCAAGGGGGGACCTTGAGTCCCTAGAAATGTGTTAATAGTGACTTTAGTAGTGTATTTGGTAAATATGCATATTTATGCAAATTGTCTGACATTTTCCAGCTATTATTTTCCATTTAAACGTGAGTTTGTGTTACGGTTGTTTTTATTCCGCATCCGCCTAACAATCCCACATCACCGTCTTATCTGTATAGGGTTGTCCATATTTCAACCTGAAATATGTCCCATATTTCAACCTTAAAGGCACACGTCCCAGCACATTGTCCCGTTTGTTCCACATCGGGAGTTGACGTGCGCATTGTCTGCTTCGTTTGGTTTTACCATTGGGTAGTATTTTGCAAAAAATACATGATAGCAAATGCGGGAGTGTTGTGACTTGTTCCAATTTAAATAATTTTATTGACAATGGCTTTTTAGAGTGGATCAGACACGATACAACCAACGAATAAACAATAGCACCTTGTGAGTTTTAATGCTGAATGGATGAAGCGATTACACTGAATTTAGCATACTGTAAAATACACAGCTCACTGTAAAATATGTAATTACTATGATTTTTTTGTTTGCCATGGAGGTGAGAACGACATTGTGCGCTTTGCAAACTCGATGTTACATCAACAAAACTCTGAAGCATCTAATAGATCACAAAATATAGCATCTTTTTTGCCAAGAAAGGTTCCACTATGATATAGAGTTGCAAACCCTCCCCGATTTTCCTGAAAAAAGGCAATTATTTTTTTTAATCTCCCGGCTTCCGGCATGCAGCTAAAATCTCCCGGTTTTTTTTACTGCATAGCTGTCCGCTGCGCTAAGTCAAAATATACCTACTATTATAGCCAGAGTGGCGGGAGCGGCTCGACGGCGCACAGATGAAAACGAACGGAGCCATTGGCGTTGACGTTTATTGATCAAAATTCTTTTAAAGAAGATGCAAACAAATATTTCCAGTGCTGTTTGACTTATTTGAATAAGCTGTACGAATATGACGACTCTATTTACGAGAACATTAACATATTGACAAGGGACAAAGAAATTGACTGGAAAGAATTACAGGATCTGAGTGCCGCTCTGAACATGCCAATAAATGAGGATGTACAATGATTACTTTATACTGCGGGAAGTTCGTGAAGTTGTGGCGAGTAAAATATAGAGGATAGACCTGCGCTGCGTAATTTTTTTTGAAAAGTGTAAAGATTTCTGGAAAAGAAATACAAAAACTCGTCATTTTCACTTTATCGGTCCCCATCGCAAATGCTGCCGCTGAACATGTTTATGATATTATTGTTGGCAATCTAAAGGCACTATAAGCTGTACAAAGTGTATAAAAATATAATTGTAAATAAAAAATATTGGTCTTTCATTGATTTCTTATTTCACCTCACGGATTTTTGAAAGACAAATTTGGCAATCCTACTACTATACTGTATATCACTACATTACGAGTAGTTATAATGCACCAGGTTGCGGTAGCAGTTTGTGAAGGAATGTTTTGCAACTCTGACATTGCTAAAAAGTTAGTAACGAAAATGTTAGCAATAACTACAAAGATTCTTCATACATAAATAGAAAATAATGGCATAAATGAAAATAAGTTTAGTGAATAATTTACACTTAATTATAATTTATCAAAACATTATTTTAAATTAAATATTTCTTACAACTAAACAAATTCATATGGCTCATGATGTTAGAATGGCCAGAATGACTGGACAACAGTTGGGGACTTTTGCATTCCTCCTCCAATGCACTGGAAGGTAATTTTGTACGACTGGACAAGAGACATGCTGACATTTTATTAAATGCCTTTCTGCATGCACTTCCAGACCCCAGTAACCTCGCTCCTCGGAGCTATTCAGAGGATAGGCCATATCTCCTTTGTAGCAATACCCCTTGCACAGCTAGACAGCAGGCGGCCTTAGATTATGGACAGTACACTTACCGCCTTGACAAAGTCCTTGCTGTTATTTCCGAGGTAATTCATCTCTTAGTGGCTCGTGCCAACAAAGGTCTGACAGTACCTTCTAAACCACCAATACAGTTTGTGTGGGATGGCTCAAAAGGCAAAAAACATGGCACTATAAAACTTCAGAGAAAGCTTCAGATCGGATTCTGGAGGTCTACGATATCCGGTCTCTAAGCAGTATCAATTCCCTGAAAGTCTCGGATGCACCGCCTTCCGTCCAGATAAAACTCTTTACTCCCCATCTCGTAAGATGGTCCTTATTGTAGAATTAACTGTTCCATGGGAATCAAATATCCCAAAAGACCACGAGTACAAATGAAATAAATACTATGATCTCGCAAATGTCATCACCCGGAACAGCTTCACTGTTCACCTTCATGCGGTTGAAGTTGGCGCTCACCTCTTTACCTCTTTAAATTAACTCCTTAGAAAAAATATCTAAAACTGCATTTTCTGCATATCAAATTCTATGGCTTCGAAGGGGGAGCGAATGGGAGGTAAGGTGCACGCTCACATGTGGCAAGATAGCTGTCCTAAACCTACTACAACCAGTCATTAGTCCAGAGTCCACAGTTCAGCCCCTATAACTGTAACAATAGTATTATGATGGGCCCACCTCCGGTTGGTGAATTCTATAGAAGCCCTGTATTTACTATGTAAAACGAATACTTCGAAATAATCTCTAAATCTTTGGTCAAACAGGTGTACTTCGCTTTGGTACATATTTTTAATTTCGTAAGAATCATAACAAGGGTCGGGGCAACACTTTCAGCACTGCCTCTCCCCCCTCCCTTCCCCCTTATTTAGAACCTTTTTTATTTCTGACATTCAAATGTAAAACGTTTGTTATTTAACGTGTATTTATTGATCATTATGTAGGTTTCAGATTCCAAGGACCTACCTACTCGAATTTGTCAAACCTGCTCTGAAGAACTAAAGATCTGCTTTGATTTCCGATGCAGAATTTTGAAAGTAGATGAAGTTCTCGAGCATTTGCACAGGGCGTCGGTAATGGTGAAAAATTCAGATGAGCCTATTGAAGCGTTTAATGAAACTTCACCTGCAGTACTAAATCTATTGCTCGAGAATAAAGAAGAAGTTGAGCCATTTATAGATGATGAATATGTGAAAAATGAAGTTGATGTGTCTTGCAATGAGGACGAGGACGACTTGTCTACGGACGAAGATCTCGAAGATGAAACCGAAGACACTCTCATCACTGCAATCTGCCAGAATCGCAAGTGCGTCCTTTGCCTGCTCACAGTTGACGTCGGCCTATCCGTTAAAGATCATTTCTTCTCTCATTACAAATCGAGCAACCTCAAACCTTTTATATCAAACAACAAACGCGACTATTTGTGCAATATATGCACACGGACATTTACGAGCTTCAATTCTGTCGTGGCCCATCACAGGATGCACCTAAACCTCTACCCGCTTGAGTGTGAATTCAAAAATTGCAGTCGACGGTATTTCTCGGTCGAACTTCGACGAAGGCACATGGAAAGCCACTCGAAACGAGAGAATCACCTGTGCCACGTCTGCGGAAAATCATTTTCTTTGTATGCATCACTTCTAATGCACGAGGGGACTCATATTATTGAGAATGTCATCTGCAGCATATGCAGAAACAAGTTCAAAAACCGCCATTTACTTAAGCGACACATGAAACGGCATTTAAATGAATCAAAGTATGTACGATTGATTTAAACTAATATTTATGGTATTGCTTTAAACTAATATTTAGTCCAGAGTCCACCGCTCGCCTCCCAATGGTGTAATAATAGTATTATGATGGGCCCGACTTTGGTCGGTGAATTCCAATGGCAGCTCTGTTTGTACTTACTTACTTCGAATATAAAGTAGTCTAGAAGTCACTTTCGCAATAATGTCATTTAAAGAAAATCTTTTGAATCAATTTGACTTTTTCAACGCTGTCATCTTCTGAATTTTTCTAACCCAAACACCCCAAGTTGACAAACATTCGTGTAATTCCTAGAGGCTTGATGCCAATGATAAACTGACTTTCAATTTGATATGATTATTATTTTGGATAAGTTTGTTCATTGTTAGATGCGTCACTGGAGATCTAATAGAATCCATATTTTTGCAGTCTTTTGTAAAAAGTGGAAAAGAAACTCATTTTGTATCTGCAATGCGTTGTATGAAACAAAGCTGTGGACAGGTTCCTTATACGTAACTTGATATGGATAAGGATACAGCCCATTCCATACCATCTCATAATTACCTTTGATAGGAGAGAAAAAGAGACAAAATTTGTTATTTTCTTAAAATGAGAATTTTATACATATTCATATTCCCATCTTTATTCGTAAAAACTAAAATGTTTACACGTCATATTAATATGGTTGACAACACAATATTTTAATATTATTTTATATAGCTAAAATGTATACAGAATATTTTATTTTTATGAAAAAAACATTGTAGAATAACAGCACTTTAGCCATTTATTGATTACAAATTACCATATAATATAATCAAAAAATAATTTTAGAAAGAAAAATAAAAAAATGAGAAAAAAGAAACGAGGATATTAAAATCTATATAGGTAGGTACCGGATGGAAGGTAGAGTGGAGGAAATGTGGGATCGATTTGGTAAAAAGTAGTATCAAAAACTTTACACGAGACCGAAAATCAAATTGCCTTGTGAAAGACTATAGCCGCTATACGACACCTACAACAGTCTCAGCCATCGCGCACACAGGCGCGGGTAGAGCCAACGACAGCATATTTCAAGTTGACATTATGCATTGAAAAACAAATGACCATTTTTGCGCTGTTGACATTTCAACGCTTATGACATTTACATTGAGATGTTTGTTTAACAAAATCCCGTGTGTTATTTTTTGTAATCATTGACATTTTAATCAGTTTTAATAGATGGCGTAGACGGGCATCAACTCCAAATTCATTTTACTATAAAACCATACAAGTCAGAGACATTGTGAGGCAAAATATAACTTTGACAAAACCACACTTTGCTACACTTATTTTGTGATAAAACTACATTCGTCAGTGACATCTGGGGCTATGTCAATAATCTGTTCGATATATCACCCCTTTTTATGAAGATTATTGTTGTGTCATAATGGCCGCAAATACATATTTTTCTTTTAAATGACAAAATCCGGATAACACGGTGGGTCCGTACAACAATGGGGGTTATTCTCGTTGGTAAATGTGTGAAAAGCAAACTTTTTGTGATATTTTTAACGTATGATTAAGCGTAAACAAGGTCGCAAGAGTGAGTTTTTCTATAAGTTTTAGTTAGGATTTTATAAGTTTTTTTATAAGTTTTAGTTAGGATCTATGTACATATATTTATATACATAAGTATATCTATATACATAAACTAATAGTATCTATGCAATGCAAATGTTCAGCGACCAAATGGTGAATTTGATTTGTGGCCCTGAAAAGTGCCCGTTGGTGGTCGATTGCTCGTTGAGTGATTTTCATTCATGACTTGGAACTGGTTTACTTGTTGATGGTGCACTCAACGTGCTGGCTGGATTCACTCAGAGGTCTGCACCTCGCAGCTGCTGATAGTCGAACGATCGTTATAGTGAGTTAGTTGCAATACCTCGGCGGCGATGCGCTCTAAGGTGTTGTTCATGAAGCCGTTTATGATGCTCATGGCCTTCACTGCGCGAAGGAGTGCGCCGGCTCGATTACCTTGTGTAGCTTCCTACCTGCGGTGGTTCTTTTTCTCGTCTGTCTTAGAGATAATTCTTCTGCACTTCTTCGAGTTGCTACTTTGCACCAGCGAAGATAGGTCATCGGCCCTCGTTGATGGATGCTTCTCAACATTCTATCTTCCTGTTTTCGGGCACAATTGCAGATTTCCCCCAATTTTTTTACTTTTCATCTCTGTTTACTCATGTGATCCGCTGTTTGGAAGCTTTCATGAGAAACTAGCTATATTGTTTACACGCCTTGAGTATAATTTTAAATTTAACTTTAAATACCATTTTTAGATTTAAATGCAAAGATGATGGATGTAACAAGGCCTTCTCATCAGTGCAAGATTTAAATGCGCACCTCCGTAAAAAGAAAGGCAAGACACATTTCTGCGACATATGCTCGAAGGTAATAATAAATTATTATAATTACTGCCAAAATGAATGAAAATGCTTAAGTTTTTCACTTTCAATTACTACAGTTTGGCAACTACAATAAAAGGTCTAAATTAAAAAAGTTATAGATGCATAATCTAATAAAACAAAAAAAATCACATAAAAACAACTAATAAAAATAGTAACCCCAGGCATCTATGTCATTTAATAAATCATATATCTTGTATGAATCACATATAAATATGTTTTTTAACAGTGATTTTTTAATAATTCTGGCAAATCTAAAATTTTCTGAGGGATTTTGTTATAAAAATGTTTGCATTATCTCATTAAACAAGTTCTGACTTTACTCAGTTACACTTTCGGTTGGCTTATAACTCCTATTTTATTTCAAGGCTTTCTACAGATCAAATGATGTGAAACGCCACCGGCTCTTGCACACGACTAAACCATCACATAAATGCACTACTTGCGGAAAAGCTTTCACAGACAAATTCTACTTGACGAGTCACGAAAAGACACACGCAAATGGACAACGTTTTCTTTGCCTGCAATGTAAGGAACTGTTCTTCACGAAAACCCAACTGGCTGAGCATCAGGTGAATATTTTATATGAAACTTACCATTAGCATGGATAAGGGTGTCCTAAGTGCTCGTTTCCATAAGAAATTATTTTCATTAAGTAAGGGTTCAGAAAGGTTGTAGCAGAAATCCCGCCATGTATTGCATTCAGCATGATTTTACATCGCTTTTGACACCAATCACTTGCTATTGGCATCTTTAATTCTTGTTGCCTGTTTCTTGTTGCGACATGTCGTGAGCAATTTTATTTTCAGTTACTATACATTTTGAATTTTTTAAAACGGGATAGCATGGGGAAATCTGAAACCATTGCAGGTAGAGAAGACTGATTTCCGGGTAATGAAAAATGGCATTATTACTTTTTTTGAAAACTCCATATTTTTGGAGAAATTACATTTTATCAAAAAGCATATATTTGATACCAATCGGTCCAATTTCATATTAGAAACACATCATTGTAAGGCAACATTTGTCTCAAGTTGTTAGAAGTTGCTCAAAATTTACTTTATTTATTCCATACAAAAGTGTCTAAGAAAGTGACATATCTACTGACCGAAAGATTATATGTAGGTAGATAGTTTTATAAATAGAATACACTTTTAAAGTATATAGGTATTCCAAT
>JAOPUG010000384.1:7842549-7853736 GCA_027564375.1 Micropterix facetella | reverse complement strand
GTAATTTAAAAAAAAAAAAAAAAGGTTTTACCGTTTAAAAAAATTCGTAGAGACCGGAACAAATAATAATCAGATCGTGCCAGATCTGGAGAATATGGTGGGTGTGGCAGTACATCTCATCCAAGCTGTAAAAGCTTTTGGCGAGTTGAGGTCTTGTATAATAAGAGAGTGTAAAACTTGTATGAGATCTCGCATTATATTGGTGGAACACTACACATTTTCTATTGAACAATGTCCGGTAGATGCTCAAAAAAAACTATTCCTTTGAAATCCCACCAAACAGATAGCATCACCCTTTTTTGATGAATATCGGCTTTCTAAGTGCTTTGAGCCGGTTCATCCTTTTTACTCCATGATCTCTTGCATTTAACATTGTCGTAGACAACCCTTTTCTCATCCCCAGTGATGATTCACTTCAAAAATGGATCATTTTCTTGACGTTTGGGAAGCAAATCACAGACGTCAATGTTATCGTTTCAAATGATCATGAACAGTCAAATTCGATAAATTTAATCTCTTAGCGATCTCAAGTGCTATTCGCCGGTTTGGATCAATTAATGCCTTTAATGTGTCTTCATCAGCTTTAACTGGCCTTCCAGACCGTGGTGCATCTTCAACATCAAAATTGCCGAATCGAAATTTTGCAAACCAGTTTTGGCACTGGCATTGTCAATACATCTTCTCCATACACATGTGATTTTTTTTTCTACCTTGAACAGCATTTTTACCTTTTTGATAGTAAAAAAGTAAATAATGCCAAAAATACTGCTTTTCATTTTCCATATTTGAAAGGGTAACAACCAAAAGCTATTGCGTAGAATCAATCAAACTTTTTCATAAGCAAGCCTTGCTATATCAGCTGTAAAAATATATAATAATTATGCGGCTTAAGTGTGAAGTTGGCTGTGAAAAAATACAATTAAGTCCTCTCTTGGGATATTGATTTTATACAGTATTATATAATCAACGGTTGGGAAAAATTGTTCCGACCAACCCAATAATACAATAATAAAATAAAAAATACTAGAATTAAGAAGACTTTCCAAGCACTCCTAGTAATAAAACAGTTTATGTTTTTTTTCTTTCTAATAAACAACATTTTACAAGTTAATTAAAAATAAATATTTTTTGTTATATATCTAAAATTACCAGTAGGTAAATAGTACAACAATAATAATTAACATACTAACATTTGCTTTTCTTTTTTAGATCTTGAGAAAAAATGCTCTCTGAGTGTAGTTTGAATACAAGATCTTCAGAAGCCTTCTCTTATATAATTTATATAATATTCTCTCTTATATAATCCTCTTATAATAATATTTTCTTATATAATTTATAAGCAGACAGCGGTTCCTCATCTACCGAGGACTAGCATTCAAAATCTTAGCCCAGTAAGAATTTTCTCAATTTGACAGGTAGTGGAATTCGCCTATTGCAATGCCTGTTGAAGCGATATTCCGAGTAAAACGATTTCAACAATGCCTTTGGTTGGTTTGCATAATATGATGTACAGTAAATTTTGTCTGGATACAACATTGCCGGATACATCGATATTCCAGAAATAGCAATCCCATTTTCAGAGACCCAATGCCCTTTTTATTCGCTTATAACGATATTCTCAGATTTTCTCGGTAGACAAGCAGGCAACCGAGCGTGTTAACGTGGTTTCCTTTGTGTCAAATTCACAGAATCCCCCGCCGGGTTACAAACCCGGACGTGTTCTTCCGTTTTTTGTCTCAATTGCCATTATGTTCTCTTTGCCATTTGACGTACTTACATACCGAGTTTAAAATGTCGACTAAAAAATGCCGTTCGTTTTCTATCCCCGAAAAAGTTAAAAAATAGAACGTTTAGAAAGTGGTGTTTCCGAACAAGATCTCTTGAATAAGTTTATTATATATGCATATGCCATTGTATCGTTCAACGTTTTTTTAAATTGATTATTTAACTGTAAAATTTCATGTGTTCTTTTTTAACCACTTACCCGATTTCAATTATGTACCTATGCACCTACGTATTTACATATGAACTTGCTTTCTTATTTCTTCTTTGCATAGGGATGTGTAATCCGTAATCCACCGGGTAATACGCGTACATGTTCATTATTAGGTATTATTATTAATATATATTTGTTTTCCCAAATCCGGATACAACGAAGGTCGCATATAACAATCTGATTTCTTAGGTCCCTTGAGGATCGTTATAAGCGAATTCTACTGTAGTTCTTGCTGTCTGATGTTTTAGTCCCTGCCGTATAAATGCAACTCTCCAATTCCAAACTTTGCATTTGCTAATATCCATTTCTCACAATTATAATCTTCTCAATTTACCTTGCTAACATAGTTGCATGTAAATAAAAAAAAATGACTATTATCAACAACCTTGAGTCTGAAATGGGTTAACTTGCGGGTATTATCAAAGTTATTTTAATACATTGTGCTGGAATTACATAGATTTTTTTTTCAGTTGATATCACATTGAGAGATAACTTTATCAGCTCTCTCGCACAGTTAAAACTCGATTCGATATGTTAACTCGACTGAATGGAGTCTATTTTGTTACAACACAGTATCGTTTTATTAATTTGAATGTTCCTAATTATAATTAGAAAATATGGCAGTTGATTCACCAGGTCGAGGAAAGTTGATGGGGAAGAAATTCATCCTAACTCTGGTAATCGGAATATCCACCGGTTTTAGTTTTGCCTACATTTTCCTTGCGACTTCCGGTTATGGCACGCATTCCTCGTGGATTCCATTCAGGTAAGCGATACAATTTTTAATTTTCACCTTAGTTGTCTTCTTAGTTTTTCGTGTAGCTGTTATAATCTCCTGTAATTGAAAGTCTCCTAATATCAAATAACCTATTTCAGGAAACAAAACAAGTAAAAAAACACTAATAATAATAATAATAACTATACTAAACAAAATAATCTTTGTACAAAGGTAGGCTTTATCGCACTAAGGCAATCTCTGACAGCTATCCATAATGTTAAATTAAGAGTTGCCGGGTAGTTCAGCCACACTGAATTACTTAACTCGCTATGAATTCAACATGTCACTCGTAATTAAAAATATTATGTCATAAACAATAAACATAAGAAAATAAAAGAACGCTATGTCACAAACAAAGAATAGGAGGAGGGAAAAGGGTACATTATTGGTGAGAAAAGAAATGCTTTTTCAGAAATAACTTACCTACGTCTCTTGATTTTTGAAGGGAGCTGCATAGACAGCAAAATAAATACAAACGGAGCTGCCATAGAATTCACCGACTAGCATCGGGCCCATCATAACACCACAGTATAACGAAGCGTGGCTACCATACTAGACATCCGTGCCTTTGAGCGAAAACAGTCAACAAGCGCATTGTGACTTATGGCATCATGGAAAACCACGAGCGTTTGGCGTAACATACCCCTCTGCTCACTTACCTTACAGCCTACCCCCGCCGTGCCTTGCAAGCCGAGATTGCGCTTACTGTTCTTTTTATACTGTGATAATACTATAGTTACACTTCTGGGGGCTGAGCGATGGACTCCGGACTAACGACCGGCTGTGGTAGGTTTAAGACAGCTGTCTTGCCACATGTGAGCATGCACCTTACCACTCATTCACTCCCCCTTCGAAGCCATAAAATTTGAGATGCGGAAATCGCGGGTTTAGATATTTTTTCTAGGAAGGAGTAAGCATAAAAAATAAAGTATCATGACTAGGGATGCAAATGAATTAGATCGCAGTGATAGACTATGACTTCTTAGCAGAGTGAACTTATCCTTCAGATAAGATGGTGATGTAGGATTGTTGAGGACATGTGCAACATGGATAGAATGTGTAGATTTCTGTGATTTCGAATTTCCAGCCATTGCATACTATTTCGAGAGGCTGGAACGTGATCATATTTCCGCAGGTTAAACACGAACCTCACACAGACCCTCTGTAGTTGCCCTAGCTTACCAAGGATTGCTTCGTTTGCATCACAGTATGCCACGTCAGCATAGTCCAGAATGGGTAGTAGCAGTGTTTGCACTTCTGCTTTACATTAGCTGATAGGAATTTTTGTCACCTGTCGCTGGGAAAGGCCGAATAAACACATGATTCATTTCACTAATTTGTGCCTGCCATAAAAGAGTTTAGTCGATGAGTAATCCCAATTTTTTTTACCACTCTGGAGTACATTATGACGTTGTTGTCGATTTGAATTCGAGAAAATCAACGGTGACATACAGATGGACAGACAGTGAAACCTCACCAATAGGGTTCCATTTGTACGCTTTCGTATGGAACCCTAAAATATCCTTACTGCTTATAGAATTAGTTTAAAAAAATAATTTTTATATAAACATTAAGTCTGCTTTCAATTTGATTGACAGTGCTTGCACCAATCACTTCACTCTGTAGTTTATTTCACAAAATCATCACTTTATTTTTCTGGATGTTTTTAGAGAATTGCACTATTGAGAGTTTTGCTGCCACCTCGAAAATTTGGGTTGACATTGAGGTAGTACAACTAGGTTTTTTCCAGCCCGCTGCACAATTAGTGAGAATTTTATAAGTTTGTTTGTTTGTTTCTACTCTTTATAGTGAAATTTCACAATGGGCGGGTTTATAGTCATACGAAAATCTCTTACAACCAACCCTACTATGAAGTGTTTATATGTATGTATGCATTAAGGTGTGTCTTGTTATTGCATTGGATCGGCAGAATAGACATGCAATTCCGTTAACTTTATCCCAATGGAAAATAGTGACCCAGCCAGGAATAGAACCCGGAACCTTACAATGTAGGATCAGGCGACCTAGCCACTATGCAACCGGGCCATGTCGTAAGTCTCCATCGGGTTATTTTAGCTGATTGCACGCTCGCCTTATCCTGATCCAGGTTGGTACACCTTCCGCCATACAAACTCCTCTTAGAGAGGTAACCAGCCTCTCAGTGGCATGTCAACAAGAGGTTTGACTGTATCATTGAAATAATTCTTAATAATCAAGAAAAACCTCCAATTGGATTCTTGAGACCGATTCGGCTTCTAAAGATACGTATGTAGATCACTTTGCACTACTGCACACTATTATATTTAAAATACCGCAAGGATTGCAGGCATCGGGTCTGAAGATGGTGTCGCATGCGAAATGTATAGACTTTGTAGTCGTTGCTCAATATAATAGGCGAGGAAGGCAGAAGGGGCATAGTTTTTTTGTCAGTGGCGAAGCATCAGTATCGTGCAGCATCATTTCAAATATGATGTATGAAACAACATGAAAGACAGTATTTCTTAAAATTAGTACTCCACTCAAGAAGTTACTAAATATTATTTTGCAGAAATTTTTTTGTCAATAATAAGTAGTCTTATGTATTTTTAAAGTATACTTTTACCCTTGCCCTATAAAGTAAACGGAGCAAAGGAGAAGATGAATTTTGTCTGCATTTCTATTCCATCTTGCTATTTTTATGTTTGTGATTATCTATATTGAGTGATATCTATTTTTATGTTACACCTTTTCAAACATTGTAATTTGCGACACAAGTGTTTTAAAGAGGATCACACAACATTTCAAAAACTTCATGATCGATGTCATACCGGTGTTCATGTGAATACATCTAGAAGTTCAGATACTAGGTGTAAATCTAGAAATCTTGATGTAACATTTCCATGATACAAACGATGGAATAACTCAGAAAGCAAAAGTCCGACGAGGATGATTTTAGTATCATTCTAATCAGTGCAAAACTCTGTTTTACTTAAACATTGAACCCCAGACGCTAGAGGGTGGGGACGGCCGAAAGGGGGCTTAACTCGCAGCGACCATCTTTGCATCAGTGCAAATTTCTAAATCAATATAGCTCGACATTCAGAGTAGCTATGTGCTGGTTTTTGTCTTAAAATACATTGTATTTACGAGGTGAAATATAACAATTAAACCATTGAATCAATTTTAGAGAATGTAGAGTTTATTATAGTAAGATAAATTAAAATAAAATTGAGAATGTCGGCTAAATAGTCCGGTCTCCAATCGATTCTGAGACCGATTCAGTAGGACTCATCTCGGATATTCCAATTACCAGTATGTTGTTATTAGGCACATTCTCCTGAATACTGCACACCACCATGCACATAAATGACTGTAGCTCCCTTATTTGTTACTCGGTTGGCGTGATTTGAAGTTTATTGGAATTCTGATGAATGCCGCAAAATTCTTTACTTCAGGCAAAAATGACAAAATAATTTATATTCAAAAAGTTATTTTTTATTTAAGTTGTACATGTACATTTTATTTAAGTTGTACATGAGCCAATGTAGAAAGTTAATTATTCTACATTAAAAACACTTTGATTGGACACCTTAATCAAGTAAATCGGCCCAGTAGTTATTGAGCAACATTGCTCAACAATATAGGCCCGGCCACCAGCTTTACTACGTTATACTACCCCCTTCATCTTTATTGGGATAACATGCAATTGGATTTAGGATAACATGCCTAACAAGTACATACTGGTAGTAGGTATGTCCCAGATGAGTCCTACGAAAATCGTTATTCGAGCACTTTTTTAGAATTGGGTCCCGCACTATAAAACACAAGCAAAAACCAACCTGAAATATAGAAGACAAGCAAATATAGAAGATAACAGTCCGATATCAAAGAAGCTCTTGCCGTGATCTGTCACTTTAGTGATCGAGATGCAATACAAATTGATGTTGAGAGGATGAAGCAACCAAAGAACGTTTGATTATGATAGGGGCTACAAAGAGTATGCTGAATACTGAATAGAGCAATGGTCATTTGCATAGCGAGAGTGGTCATTAATAAACAGTGCGACAGAAATAACTGACATGAGACATTTTTAAGTGCTGCACAAGTCTAAAAGTGACAAAATCTAAATTATTTTCAATTATTTTTACCCCACCTGTAACACAGCTGGTCCGCTGATAATTAAGATCAAATCTATTTTTAGGACGAAGCACGTCCACTCGGATCCCCATCATAGTTTCGAATTGGAGGATGCGGCCGGCCCGCAGTTCGAAGTGGGACAACACGCTGACGATGACTTTTTCCACAAGCATGAAGATCGCACGGTCGCCGACTTCCTCAGCGACAAGGTTCGAGTACTTTGTTGGGTCCTAACTAAACCCGATAACCATGAGAAGAAAGCAAAACATGTGAAGAAGACATGGGGAAAACGCTGCAATGTTTTATTATTTATGAGCTCAATTGAAGGTGAGTGAAGAAACTTGGGTTTCATACATTATTTAAAACAATTATGAGAGACTTTGGAAATAGAGGTAAAGGGACATACTTTTTCTCGTAAGTTTTTGATGATTTCTCTTAAACGCAGTTATGAAAAGCAAAATCAACAATGTGTTCAGATCATCGAAATGGGCCCATTGAAATAATACCTAACTGGACAATATACAAATGGATACTAAGATTTTTCATTAATAAATTAGAAAGTTTCTGGCCGCAAGCATAACAGACACTATGATAAGTAATAGATTATAATTCAGATGTTCACCTGAACGCAATAATCACCCATCAGTTTTTATTGTATGAATTTGACAGCTATGAAAAAGCGATGAACACTAACTAATCAATTACTCATCAGCCGATGAGTGAATGAGTTTTTTGATGCGTTCATAAAAAAATAATAAATTGTTTATACATCGATTACATACTCGGACCGATTGCCACCCATTTCATTCTTGACTTCTAGTGAAATCTCGATCGACCATTCGCTCAACCTTCATTTTACCACATGTATCGTTAAATTTATCTGGTATCGAATCAATCCCATATGAGACGCAGAAAAATAGATCACATCCATCGTTCCTCAATACATCACCATTACCGCAATGATTGTCTAAAATCTTGCTATTTATTGCATTAATTTACTTAGTCGATCGATTTGTGAAAGCGGCATACAGCGTGGTCAATACGGTTAAGAAATTGCCGATGCATCTGGCACTTTCTACTTCGAACAGTTCGTAGTTTATCAGGAAATTCCCATGACGTCACGGCGACGCACCTTCGCCCAACCCACGATGCAAAACAATATAAATCTATATGAAGCATTGTTTGAAAGAGACAGTTGAAGAGGTTGACGATAAAAACGACAGATTTCATTGTACCTACCTATATTTATTATCCGATATTCACAATTGCATCTATTGTTCCAGATAAGAATCTACCATCGATAGCACTTCCTGTGAAAGAGGGCAGAGACAACTTATGGGCGAAAACGAAAGAGGCTTTTAAATACATCTATAAACACTATCGGAATGAAGCAGATTGGTTTTTAAAAGCTGATGATGATACGTAAGAAATACATTTTATTTACTTTCCCACGCCTGGATGCGTTCTGTCCTATGACAGCAAATCGCATTTCGATAAAACTGCATTAAAATTTTCAAATAATTTTTGTCTTGTAACTTCCTAAATATACAATGCCTTAAGGGTTGACACCATGTAAATCCGGAAAACGTCACTTCGTAGAATCACAACTGCAGAAATATTACGAATTGTATACTTTAAATTATATGCAGATAGGTAAATAAAGGTCTAAAGTACAAAGGGTATTAGGAATATTTTTGCAATATGAGCAACAATGAGTCGCAGGGAGCTGCTTTTTAGCCTAGTCGATGGGCTCAGTCATTCATTAGCAGTGAGAGTGTAAAGTGCTTGTGATGGCATCATGGTCTCGAAATGAGATAAGGGCAGTTTTACATTATAACTTCGTGCGTAGTTTAAATATAGACCAGTGCTTAGAAGAAATGACTCTTGCACTAGGTGATGTTTGTCCACATCGTACAACGATATTCCAGTGGTATAGAACATTCTAAAAGGAAAATTTTACTCTGGAGGGTGCTGAGAGGCCGGGAAAGCCACACGAACGTCAGTTACGGAGGAAAACATTACTGCTGTGAGGAAAATGCTTGACGAGGACATGCGAGTGACCTACCAACAGATAGAGGGTACTTTAGGCCTAAATGCACCAGCAATTCGTTCGATTCTGTATGATCATTTGCACATGAAGAAACTTTGTACTCTCTGGGTGCCGCATCGCTCACTGAAGAGCAGATGAGAAAAAGAGATTATTACAACATGCTTTTATTGCATATTTGTAGATTTCAGACGATTTTAGCAATGTTATTGTGAGGGAGCCGGATGCTATAATAAGGGAATTTCTTATAAGGCTCTTATGGAAACCAACCAAGTCAGGTCGATTTGAATGTTAAAGTGAGGTGGACGTTACAGTGAAGGATGTTAAAGCGAGGTTTTACTGTACCTTTTTTGTTTATCATGACAATCACTCGCAACTTATACCTGCCACACCTGCCACAATACAGCTGTAAAGGATATTTATTACAGAAAGCTATCAAATTAGCTCTAAAAGCGACCACACAATGAAAGATTTATGAGTAATTATATATTATCGATTTTTATCCATTGTTATTATATGCCTAGTATCTATTACATTATGCAACTTATACATTCCTTTACAAAAAATGTTTCACATCATTAAATTATGGCAGTGCTTTGGCTTCTCTTTCAGTTTCTTTTTCAGTCTCAGCTTTCATACTAGAAAATAGCAAGGCAACCTTGCTAGACGTGAAACATGCATCCGATTGCTATTGGTTATTTATTATTACCATTATTATTGTTTAAGGCACCTGGCATAGATAATTTTGCCTATAAGTTTTTATGAATTTGTCCAGTCGGTTTTGAAAACTTTCACCGTTCCTACATTCACCACATTGTCAGGCAGTTTATGTTCCAAATGGTTCCATGTAGCTTGGAAGCCTCCAAGAAGAGGGACCAACCCGGTAAACCCGCCGTGCGGCGGATCTGGGGATGGAACCTCAGGCGGAACTGGACGGCTGGCGCACTGGTCAGTTTACCAATTATGCTGTCAATCGATTGAGACCCGCAAGGGTCTGGGAATCTCTAAGAAATCTCTCTAAGAAACCCCCTAAGACACGGGGGTAGATGTTAACCTAGTGTCACCTATCATTAGAAACGATCATTAGAAACATTAAGAATTTTTTTTGATTAATAAGACAGCTTTAGAGGCAGAAACTTTATTCCTGTTAGCAAACTGTCCAGCTAATCGTAATGTCGTAATTTAATTTTTCAGATACGTAATTGTCGAGAATCTTCGCTATATGTTATCGGCTCACGATCCGTCTAGTCCCATTTATTTTGGCTGTAGATTTAAGCCATTTGTGAAGCAGGGCTATATGAGTGGAGGCGCTGGTTATGTCATAAGTTCAGCGGGTCTCGAGAAATTTGTCAATGAAGCGATACCCAATAAAAGGATATGCAGGAGTGACAATGCAGGTGCTGAAGATGTGGAAATCGGTCAGTCACTTTAATATTTTGAAAACTAATTCCAAATAAAGCAGCTGTGTACCTCACCACCTATCTACATCTGATTGAATCATCCTCCAGTTGTTCCGTCGACATCAAATTCTTTGCAAATCCCAAAAAGTGGTTGCTCATCCTGAATACTGAGAAATACAGTGTGCTGCATATTTGTGCTACTAACCCTAAAACTACATACTGAGTGAACAACACAGCATGCAACAACACCGAAGCAAACAGAGCCCAGCTGAGAAGCAACGCCATAAGGAAAGGAAAAAGACTGCTTTGACAGCTAGCAGTGCGAAAAAAACTGGCTACTAGTGGCTACATCGCGACTTTGAGCGTCGAAGCATTACTTAGTGAAGTCACTGTTAGGAAACGTTTCTAAATAACCAATTTTTGGACAGTGTCTTACCGAGATAAGTGTTACTTATCTAATACATTACTAAGCAGCACCTTAAGCAGTTAATCTAAATAAGGTTGTTATTTTTTAATAATGAAATAAGGCTGTTTTTAGTAGCTGCACCTTCGTCTTAGCAACTTAAAGAAAAATTATCAATTTTTATAAAAATATTAAAATTATAATAACTTCTATATTAAACATTTTTTTGCAAATCTACTCAATCAGCACCCTATCCGGTACTGTGATCTAACGCTATGCTAACTTTCATGATGCCGTAATTTGCATTGTAATTTTGAATAAAGAACTACTTATTTACCGGCCCCTTAACATGAAAGGCTGCAATGCTAGAACCCTATCCGGTACTGTGATCTAACGCTATGCTAACTTTCATGATGCCGTAATTTGCATTGTAATTTTGAATAAAGA
>JAOPUG010000384.1:7821638-7832438 GCA_027564375.1 Micropterix facetella | reverse complement strand
TTCATTTTTTTTGTTTGGGGGTTTTGGGTGGGGGGGGGTTTGGTCCCCCCCCCCCCCCCCGGCTACGCCCATGTATGTGACTGTAATGATCGCGAGCAGACGAATCATTTTTCACATCTAGTAAGAAGATCATACATTTTAATATATATGCAGTTTAATTTTGGAGCTGCCACTCCCCCCTGTGGGTCACTCTACGCCCCCGAAGTAGGGCGCGCCCCACTGGCTGGGAACCCATGCGCTACTAGGTGATCCATATGCGAATGAGGGGAGGTTATACGTATAAATCAACAATTAGGCTCAAATACCCTTTTGTCTGCCATTTTTTCAAATTTTGATTACATTACTTAATTAACACTTATGTAATCGTAGTTGTTATAGATTCAGATTCAGATCAGTTTATTCAGTGTATTTACACTGTATGTACGTACACACATGTATGTACACATTATAAACGTCAAAAGATAATAATAGTACTTTTTCCGTTTTTTTTTTTCGGCAATATATGTTGGTCATTTATTTATTTTTTATTTATTTATTTACTACTTGTACAAAAAAGACATGGTGCAATATCACTTAAGTTAAAAATAATACATTGAAGAATAACAGATTAAGATCGACAAAACTCAAGTAAAAAACACACGCTATGTTCATCTAACTGGGCTTCTTGGACCTGTATCTAGATCTAATGTAGGATATTAAGTGTTAGGATATTAAGGGAGGAAAATAAATATAAGTAAAAAAAGTAGAGTAAAGGTAACCCCCGCCGTTTTTTATTAATAAAGATAAAACATATTGTTATATAGATAATTAATAAATATATACGACATATATTATATATTATAGAAATTTGATTAATTAATAGAATAAATACAGTACATACTATGGGATGGATTTACGACAGCCTGTAATCGTATGGATCTACGATAAGTCACTTACGATTACGAGTACGATATAAATATATCCACCTGAAGGTGGATGACGTGACTAGCAACTGGGTATCGACCGGGCGAGGTCGACGATGAAATACTCTCGCTTTATTAAAATAGAATTAAATTCGTTTGTGCATTGACCTGGACTTATTTACTCTCTAACACTACATACAAACCGAAACACATACGAGTACACAGATACGAGGCTCTCTTTTTTTCTTTTTTTCCCTCTCGTCCTACAATATATAATAGTTCACTTTCCATACGCAGGTGTCGAAGTTCTAACAGCAATCTATTTGTTTTGAATTTAAAACTATTAATATTGGTAGTTTTTTCAATTTGTCGTCGATGCTGATAAATATTTTTGGCGCCATTAAACACATTCGCCTTTGCGCAAAGGTAGTTTTTACTCGAAGAATCAAGTAGTTAGTGAATGCGGCCGCTCTTGTTGCAAGAGTTTGCTGACCTTTTCCTCAATTCTCTGGGTGTTTTTGGAAGAAACTCAGAATTTCCTTCACAAAGATCTGTTTTATTTGTAAGACTTAGAACTCTTTAAACAGAAATACAGACGAAAAAGTGGATGGTTTTTTTCAATAACCCTAAGCACGAGTTTCTGTGCTTTTAAAAGCGGATCCAAAACACGCTTAGTACAGGCACCCCATGAAATAATGCCATGGATCCATAGACTTAGGCACAACGCTTTGTACACCATTTTAGTGGTTTCAAAATAAAGAATATTTCTTAGTCCCAAGAAAGCATAGACCAATTTGCGAGTTCTTGTCGTTAGTTTGGTGATTTAACTTTCCCAGTTTATCCTCCCCTCGATCGTGATACCAAGATATGTTGATTCGGTTACCCTTTTTATTGAACTACAGGAACAGCTGTGTTTTGGCAAGGTACAACCATATGAGTGTGCTTTCAGATATCGGTCTACACGAGAGGAAGCTGAACATCGCAGTGAAAAAAATAATATATATAATTGGTATTGAGAGCATTAAGCGTTAAACCCTTTCTGTCTAGCCATTTTTAACTTTGTTTATACTAACTTGAGCATTACCAAATGCTTCTTCCCAACTTTGATCATTTACCAGCAATACCGTGTCGTCCGCAAATGATGTAATTTGTCCATTTATTGGAAGGTCACAGAGGTCATTGACGTACATCAGGAATAGTAGCGGTCCAAATATATAGCCTTGCGGTACACCGAATGAAACATTTAGCTTTTCGCTTGGTTGATTATTAATGGTCATTGATTGGGTCCATTCTTCCAGGTAACTACTAAACCTCTTAAGCTCTATATCACAAATTCCATAGCCGTTTAGCTTCTTTAATAGAATGGAGTGGGAGACCGTATTGAAAGCTTTAGCCAGGTCGAGGAAAATAGCCATAGCTTTTCTACGTGAGTCAATATCTTTTGCAATGTATTCCGTAACAGCGTTTTTATGGCTTCGTTAGTTCCTCGTCCCTGTCTAGCCATATTGATTTGGCGTGAGTAGATTGTGGCTTTCGAGGTGCGCTGTGAGTCTATTTTTCACAAGTTTTTCGTATTTTTTTTTGATATTATGCTCAATAAGGAGATTGGGCGATAATTACTGATGTCATCGTTGCTGCCAGCTTTGTATATTGGTTTTATTTGAGAAAATGTTAACCACCGATGGAAGACACCAGTTATAACGCTTAAATTGATCATGTGAACCAATGGTTTCCAGATTATATCTGCCGAGTCTTTAAGGCTTTTTCCTTCGATCATGTCTTCTCTTGTCGCACGATCATTACGTAGGCTATTTAATATATTTAGCACCACTGGTTTGTCTGTGGATATTAATTTAGGCAGGCATTTTAGCGCAATTTGAACACAATTTGCGAGTTCTAATTCTGTTGTCCGCAAATCTCTGATTATGTTTTGAGCTCAATTACACCCTATGTTGGTGTAGTACTTATTAATATCTTATTTTTTAAATATTTTTATTCAGAATAAAGAAATACAATGTTTACAAAATAAAAAAACTCTCGCCAAACTGATTTACAGTTTGTTGGCGAGACACACGCTTATTTGCTATTCATACATCTCTAATTTTATCATATAATAGACCATACTAATATTAAAACATAAATACACAGCAGTTGAAAGAAACGTATTACATATTACTTATGGGCACTAGTTTTACTAATAACAGGTAATTTTTTTATTTTTTTATTAAAATATCGGTTTGCTTTCGCTTCCACAGACTTCCTCAGATACAATAGTGTTAAATTCTTGGAATGAGGTATTTTAACGTCTTTTCACCATATTAGTTTTTCGCTCTTGGTTCTTCATATCTTTTACGGACTTTTTCTCTGACATTCCTATTATGATTTATTGGTATTCTAAATTCCAAATTTCTAAAATTCTCCATTTCTAGCAGGTATGTATTTTTTTCATGTATAGGTAATATATTTCATCGCTTAAACAGCAAATTATAATTGTTTTTATATTGCATTAACACATTTTTCTTTATTAATAATTGTATTATTCTACGTTGAAAATTAAATATTTTATCTACATTTGTGCGGAAAGTACGGCCAAAAGATCTCGATTTCTGCTTTTATAATTTTACCAGATGCAATATCTTTAATGATTTTCCAAGTCTTTTTCATATCTCCACTTGCTTGCGTAATTTTGTCTTTATAGTAATTTTCCCTTGCTATTTTTATCAGTCGTGTATGTACATTTCTGTACCTTTTATAAAAAGTCAATAACTGTTTATCTTTTGGGTTGTTCCTGACTTGCTTATGAATGTTATCCCTTTTCCTTATACTAAACATTAGGCCTTCTGTTATCCAGGGCTTAAGTTTATCCGCGATCTGGGAATCTTGGTTTCTTTCTTGGAAGTTGAGCTGGTTACACAATCCGTATAGATGTTTAAGAATTGTTCAGCAGCAACCTCAGCATCGTCCAATTCCAGGACAGGAGTTCAGTTAGATTTTCTTATTTGTTCAATAAATTTGCTGTAATCTGTACGGCAGGAAGTTTTATTATTACTATTATTTTGTATCTTTTATTGTTTACTGATAATAATACCCGTTGCGTAATGATCAGTTACAGTAGTTTGGTAGATGAACGATTTCAGTCATTTTTGACTTTATCATAAAATGCAACTTATTGTTGAACCATCTAACCTCGTGGGTTTATTAATTACTACTCTGAGGCTATGCGAGCTAATCAGTTTAAGTAGTCGTCAGCGTGTTTGTGTTTTTCGTTTATAATATTGATGTTGATATTGATATTATGAAGCAATGGGTTTTTGCAGTTCATTGATATTGGTAGTTTATTGGAGTAGTTGTCGTTGTAAAAATTATAAAAGGAAATTATGTAGATATCTGTATGTGTTAAATTTAAAGTGTAAATAAATCATCCATGCAAAACAACATTTGCATATTTTATTCAAATTGAATTTAAAAAGAGCGCCAACTGGGAAAAATATTTCCTTTTTTGTCTATCGGGTGTCGAGTAATAATACATTTTAAGAAAAAGTCGATCGGGTTGTACTACTGGGCTATTTGGAATAATTTTTATTTTTAAACTGGGGCAAGAGGAAACCCAAAGGATTTGTCAAATTGGCCCTTATGATTATTTCCTTGTATGCATGTATAATATATTAGGATGTTCAGGATAGTCTAAAACACTACCAGAACTCAGCACGTAAACCAAAAGAGATCAATTGTGCCACTCCTGCAATGGTCCCCTTTTAAAATGAAAATTTTCCAGACATACAGCCCCAAATTTATTTTTGGTTTAGATGGATTCAAGGATATGTGAAACGTCGACAAAAGTATTTTGGACGTTTTAATTACATGTCCTAGAGTCCATCTAAACCACAAAATATTATGGCTGGTTTGTCTGGATGTGGAACGTCGAAAAAAAAATTATTTCACCCCCCCCCCCGCAGGGTAAGCCGAAATAATATTTCTGAAAAAAAATTGATTTCGATTTATGTTACAAGTAGGCCGCAGGGTAGGTTGAAGTAATATTTCTGAAAAAATATGATTTCGATTGATATTACAAGTACTAATAATAGAAATATATATTTTTTTTATTATTTATCCTCAAGTACAACTGACATT
Organism: Micropterix facetella; assembly: GCA_027564375.1. Classification (NCBI taxonomy): domain Eukaryota; kingdom Metazoa; phylum Arthropoda; class Insecta; order Lepidoptera; family Micropterigidae; genus Micropterix; species Micropterix facetella. Next base: position 7,827,405 of record JAOPUG010000384.1, on the reverse strand, counting down.
AGACAATATATATTCCACCGGTTACAAAACTGACGATATCAAATTTAACCATTTTCTCGGTCTTGAAGAAACACCTTCCAAAACTTCTTCGAACCTATCAATCAATCCGAATATTATTAACACCGATAATTATAACATTGCGAATAAAATATCCACAAATCGGTATATCCAATCAGTATCTGATATCAAATATTATATTTTCTTGATTATTTCCTATTATCTAATTTAATTTTGGTACAGTTACGTAATATTATCATTGATTATTTTAGTTATATAATCACTGGTTATGGCTTTGCTTATATAACTATTCTATAATCAATGGTTATGGGAGCAGTTTGATGATTACTAAACTGCTTACATTTAGCAAACACTAATACCTACTCGAATTATCGAGATAGACACTTCTAAACCTAACAAGGTTCAGACTGTGTTCAATCTGATATTATGGGGTCTTTTATATCGATCACTACACTCGCACCAGATAAATGTCCATTCTCTGCTTCGGTTTGAAGCGGGCGTCGCTGTACTATGGGGCTAGGGAGAAAGGGTAATTTCCTCGCATTTGCTCATTATTCTCATTTTAATAGGGTTCATGTCTGATACATTATAGGGAAAATAAAATGTTTGCGTTTGGATTCGACATAATATTATTAAATTTGTTTTATTACAGTTTTTCTGATTATTTATTGATTGTATACAACATTTTAGAAAAAATAGATTATGACGCCCAACTATTACGTAATGCACACATATATAATTAATTATAAGGCACTATAAATTAATACTCTGTATCGTACTTATTTTGATTGTGTGTGGTTTCCAACGTATTGAATTGTAACATAATCAATAACTGTTCAGCTATTTTTGCGGCTACCTGCGAATAAAAACAATGAATGAACATTATTATTTTTTACCTGTGGCTGTACCATGTCTAAAACTTACAGCTAGTAAAAATGTATGATCAAACTTCCAGAGTCCACAAGCATCAAATGTCGGCTTTTGCTCCAAAAATCGCAGCGAAATAAAAATCTAATAAATAAAAATAGTAATTTGAATTTTAATTTTAAAAATATATATTAAAATATGTGATGTTCACCTTTTTTTCATAATCGTCCTTAGATGACTTTAAAATTTTATGGTAGATTAGCCCGGAACATCTGGCCTAAATATGGTTTATTAAATTTGAAAATAATGTATAGATATAATACCATTTTTTCTAAATATTTACCTCCGTTATTAAGTGATTAGGCATAATCAGAAAATATACTATAAAAACAATCGGAATTACCTGTATAATAAGGTATAGAATCATAGACAGAGAAGCATTTCTGCTATAGAAAAGGAATGTAGAAACGAAATAAAAGAAAATTAGACACATGATACTGAGCCAAGCTGCAATGATAGTAGTTTGAATGTGAAAAGCGCTATTGATTAGTTTTGTAGTATCGGTTATTGATTTGTGAATAGAACAAAGGCCTTCTATAAAAATCTCGTTATTCTCATCAAAATCATGTAGTAGCTCGTTTAGTAATTTCATTCTGGTCAATAAGGCGGTAATGTAAAAGTTCCAATGGAGCAATTCAATTAAAATAACAGTAAATACAAATTGGTGAATGCAGTTCAAATCAGATTTATGGAAATCAAACAAGACCCAAAAAATACATTTCAGTATCAATAGAAACGCGGCCAAGCAAATCTTCTTTAAAGATTCCTTCCTTTCTTTATTATAATCAGTATACAAACCAATCTGGTTTAACTTTACATCCAAATCCATAATTTTACGAATCAGAATTTTCAAATGGTTTCTTTTTAGGAAACCACTAAAAACAATTGCGATGGCGGTCGTTGGCGATTCATATGCGAGGATACCCAAAATTGTGTCTGCGAAATTTGAAGGACTCGTAATATAGTTCAATAAATATCCTACATAAATTAATTGTGATAATAATAACATAGCTCCAAGAAATAACAATCCAACCGAAGTTTCAAAAGCGTAGAAACTATCATTTTCAGTAATTGTTAATGATTCGATTAAGAATAGGCGCCTGATCTTGTTTAAGGGATAAAGGGAAAATAAAATGTTAGCGCTTGGAGTCGACATGATTAGTCGACATGAAGCGTGGGGACGCTTGTGAATTGCCAGAATTAATGACAATTATGCAAATTATACATTAACACAAATTACGCATAATGGATTTACTTAAAGTACCTGCCTATTACTATTTAGAATTGATTTAATATTCAATTACTGTAATGAGGGGTAGGTAGGTATGTACGATAATTTAGATTAATTTTACACAATGTACACACATAATAAATATGTATCTATCTACAAGTAGGTACTAATCTATTCTGTATAGTTACTGTTTTGATTGTTTGGTGTTACCAAAGTATGTAATTGTATGTAACAGTGGGTCCGATGGCGTTTCTTCGTGAAGTACAATTGGAAATTAGGTCATGTGAACGAGACAGGGCAATACATTAGAGCGGAATGTGAAATGAACAGTTGTCACTTTTCTGCATTAGAGTTAGGTACCTACCAACTGAAAAAAAAACAGCTAAATCTGAGGCCGCACCAAATGTTTTCAAATTTATTCGGATGGCTATAAGTTCGGCAGTTAGTTTTGGTGCGGGATAATCGACAATCGTTCATTTCACATTCCTCTCTAACATATAGCTCTGCCTCGTTCCCATGAACTAATTTCCAACATTATTAGTTCACGAAGAAACGCAATCGGGCCCATTAACAGCAATTGTTCGCTAGTTTCTGCGACCAAATGTGAATAAATAATAATAATAATAATATAACTAAATGATTTGCTTAATTGTGTACTTATCTAATCGTAACATACAGCAAGTAAAAATGTATGATAGAATGTATATAGTCCGCAAAGCGTGGAGTTTTAGGTTTTCCTCAAAAAATCGCAGCGTTATTAAAATCTAATAAAAATGTGAAATTGCTTCATAATTGTTTTTTTTAAACTGATAAATTAACGTTTTTTCAATGTCGTCCTCGGATTCTGCTAAAATTTTGTGGTAGATTAGACCACAATGCTCCGCTTGCATAAAATGTTAAGTTTTTAAATCAAATTATTCTAAATGGGTATATTCACTTTTGTGGCAAAGCCGTTTAGTGAATTATTGGATTTTTGTATCGTTAGCAGCCTCGAAAGAGAAATCATAAATTCATGCTAATTCAACTAAATAAAGGCGAAAGTAAACCGAAGCTGCTTTGTTTTCATTGCGCTGATTATAAATGCATCTTAACGTGCGGCCATTGGCGTTTTACAGCTAGTAAAAGTCTAGAATCGATTGATCCTACATTTCATTTCTTATCTATAGAAGTCATCATAATTGAGTCACCTAATAGTCATTATGGTCGGATAATAACATATTATTAGCTTGTTACCAGCACGCCACAATAATATTATATCAGATCAGTGAATTTGAAACGAATGTAATGCCCGATTTATTAAACACTAGTCATGACGAAAGCACTCTTCACAAATTAATTTCATTAAAAGGCGCTAAAAATTATGGCACCAAAACTAAAAGACGTAGTTAAAGAGTACATGATAAACTGTACTCTCACGGGATTACATTATATAGCAGAAGATGGTCGCCATTGGACGGAGAGGTAAGACTTTGCTACCCCCATCCTATATAATAAACGGGTGATAGCGTTAATGCACTGCGTCCAATTCAAATCCGAGAAATATATGTCCGAAGTACCCATAATACTATTTGTATGAGCGGTTGCGCACTATACCGAGTTTCGTTATCCGAAGTCGAGTAGATCTCCAGTTCGGATGATAATATTCACGGACCGAAGTATCCACAGTATTATTTAAATGTACTTAACGCTTGCTCACTTCGTCCGATTCGAATCCGTGACATAGCGCGGGCGGTAGCGGCGGCGATGTAGGGCAGATGGAGGGAGCAGGTATCGATACTGGCGATCGCTTCCTCCAATATCAGTGTGATACAAAGAAATAAAATAGTTATAAAATGTAATAATTATAAAATTTCTTGCTACGTGCGTAAGTTCATCATGGTTATTGTAAAATGCTACACTTAAAAGTCGGTTCATCAAGAGAGGGTGTATCCAGAACTATATTTCTCCTGCGTCGTCGTACGTATCTACAATAACAGTGTCGAAAGTTGACGGCGTTTGAAAGACACATAATGAACGACGTATACGTTGTATGCAATAAAGTACCAGAATGGCCAGAGCTACAGAATCCCGACAGTGCACAATCGTCATACGGATTCGATCCAAGTTTTCTAGATCTGTAGTTTCTCGGATTCGGATCTGATCCGGGATCGGATGCAGTGCGTAAGCGCTCTGAATGTTTTCGTTCGGCAACTGAAAATCGATTTTTGCGTACGTGAATCGAGAAAGTTATACCAGGAGGATTGGTTTTTCATGACGAAAGGCGTAACCTGTTTCATGCATGTGTTTTCATTCATAATTACCCACTTAATAGCAAAGCAATTCCATATCGTTCTCTTTCTAATGTAATTTCGCGCGCGGGTGCTTGAAGAAAAGAAATATATTCTGTTTTATAAATTGCTTCCGTATTATTAACATTGCCAGTTTATATTTTCAGCGTTTAAAACATATTCAATAATTTTCTCTACCGATTCAAATAGTAAATAAAGCTTCCAACGTTCTGAAGGTGACATTAAACTTTGCATGCTCTTTCTAACGCCTACGTGCCTTTCTGAGTTATGTAGGTGCATGGAAGAGGCAAAATATATTGGCAAAGTTATATCACGGAATGGACGGAGCAACCTGTCACGGTCAGCAACGCCGCGAAGCAGTTAGGCAGCCACACATAGTCAGCTGCCACGCGCTGCGCTGACACGGTTTCCTGATCAGTGACGTCAATAAGCACCTGACCACTTCTGGAATTTTTAATTGTGTAATGGCCAACATGTCCTGACAATTTATATACCCAAGTCCTTACGGTGCGATTATAGAAACAGACATTGGGGAGTGTACTGTCACCGGCGATTTTAGTACCGAACGATCGATTTTTCTCACAATTCACTTCAAAAGATAGGTCAATAAACTTACATCAAAATCCAGCTACATTCATTGCCAGTTAGGTATGAACGGGCTTTTTTGTTGTGGAAAAATACAGCAAAGCTACTTACTTCATTTTAGGATATACTGGATAGTATGCGTGGCAGCTTGTTGGTACTGCATGTGGCTACTCATAGCGGCGTCGTGGCATGAATTCAAAAACAATGCAATATCATTCGGAGTAGAGACAACCTACACAGATTGGGATACGCGATTTCCAGCTATAGCAGTCTGCGAAAATGAGAATTTGAATCGTGTTTATGATGCATCAGATAAGTATGTATCGATCTCTTAACTGTATATAAATTTAAATACGACACCCTTACATATAAACTTCCCGTTTTGTAAAGGAATTGAGAATAGGAAATATATGTAAATTGTATGAAATATATATATTTAATTAATAGAATTATTGAACCCTATTATCTTTCAAGTTGGCCATTTTAATCGGTGTTGGTTAAAGTTTTTCTGTTAAACTCTTTAAAAAGTAAAAAAAAGGTGTGCGGCCGGTGGACCCTCGTCAGAAACGAAGTTCCTTGCACTTTTATACTTATAAACACGTTTATACAATTGATATATCGAGCGGCGCAGCCGCCTCGCGCGCCTCGCATAACGCTTTTTCGTTAGTGGTCGATTTCTACTAGTCGACACCCCTCAAGCCACGTTAAAGAATATCAT
>JAOPUG010000384.1:7693044-7705574 GCA_027564375.1 Micropterix facetella | reverse complement strand
GAGATGAAATAAAATAGAATGACGATATGAAATGAATAAGAAAATATTTTATTAATTACTCGACAATCCCAAAAACACTGCGCCTCTCGGATGTTTTTGAAATGAACTTCCTTAGAATATCATTTCAATCTAAGGCGTAGGTTTCATCTCTGGGCATGTGGAGTATTGCCAGATTTAGTATTGTCAGTCTCCTCTGCTTCATTGGCAGTCGAAGGTACGTCCTGAGGTGTCGGAGGCACTCGGCGACCTTTCACACCACGTAGACGTAGCACGGTGAGGAGTATGACTACTAGCTTCCCATTGTAACAGACAATTTTTGGATAGAAGAACGTGGTCTTTGGAAGTATTCCGGTGACTTTTGTGAAACATTGAGGTGGTTTTGTTCCAAATGTCTCTTCAATTTGTTTGGAACCATCGATTCATTTGATAGCACTGCACCACAGACCAAACATAATTAATATACTCATCTTAGTAATGTCGAATCTTGCTTGTTTTTGATTCATCTCTCTTTGCTTCTTCCTAAACTAACTTCATCTTGATTCTCGCAGGATATATATAGTTGTAGGAGATGAAAAGTCTTGATATTTCACAGATAGCGCCTTTCTTGTTAAAAACTTATCCATGTTTAGTTAGAGCAGAACAAACGGAAGCATTGCATGCAAATTGTAATAACAAAGACATCACCGATGACACCAGGAAATGTAGAAAGTCATTCTTGAATCTTATTTATACAATTTTCATCGCCTTGCCGTGCCTTCGATACGCTTCCTCGTTAGATAGACACACGACACGTGCGTAAGGCTACGCGACGCTGAGAAGACTATGGCACGAAAGGAGGCAGGGGTTAATGCGAGAGAAGGCCGGGGCTAGCACGGGGAACAAGCATAGAAAGAACTCTCACCACGCACGAGAACAGCGACGACGCTATTGCCAGACAATTCGATTGGTGCGAAATTTTTGACGCTCAGTATTTTGAATTAGAAAATTCTGGTGAATTTCGTGACACACCTGACTCATGCTCGTGACACACCAGTGTGTCGCGACACACTGGCTGAGAGCCGCTGGGCTAGATAATAGTAGACACATTTGCGGGTACAAGTACAATGCAATTGGCTAGCCAACCCTAATTCAATAAAAATATTTTTCCTTTCCTCCAATTATATTTTACATTATCATTGAACGCCAAGAGTTATGTAAACAGCTAAAATATTTTTAGGAGTAACATAATCTGATAGCAACAGATATGAACTGTATCGATTCAAGGATTATGCAACTCGACTGGAAGGCTACAAACGCAAACCTCGATAGCGTAAATATTAGATTAAATGTATTGGATTATAGACTCTCGAGGTTAAGTGTACTGCTATCTTTTGTATCTCTAATTGGGATTTTTTCTCCTATAATATTATGTAGGAAACCGTCTCAGATGAAAAGTATTGGAAAAGGATAGGGTCATGAGTGTTGTTAACCTACATGACATCTGGTATTTTTCAAGCGCTGTTTATGCACAAGATAGTGGGACAAAATTGGCTGTGAAAAAAATTAAAAACTTTTTATTGAACGTCTTTGAATACATGAAACAGAAAAAAAATTGAAACAAAAGTAAGAAAAGAAAATCGTCTAGTTTTTGTGAATTATCTATGTAGCAAAGTGAATCTGAAAAATAAGTTGTATTAACTACAAGCATCTTTATCATTCAAGTAGTCGTAAATCTTATAGTGTGCTCACTTTACAAAGTAGACCTTTAATACAATGCTTAAATTGCTTGGAAAATTTCAGACCTTTTTAATTAGAACTTAGAACCGAAAACTTATTTCTATTTCTAGGGGCTATTCTTGAAAATTTTGACATGCTAAATTTGTCTTTGGCCCATGTAATTTAAATGGACTATAGACAAATTTAGCATGCTATTTTTTTCAAGAATCACCTCCTAGTTGTTATATGATGCTGGTCACTAACTTTAGAACCTAGTCCATATCAATATATGGACTAGGCAATATAGCAATATATTGACAACTTCAATAAGTTGTTTTCAGCATCAGCAGCCCTACCCCATAACAGAATGCCGTAAGACATAATGCGGTGAAAGTAGCTGAGTAAACTAATCGGGGCCGTTGCCACATTCTCAGACGTGCCGTGATTGAAAAACTACAATGCTATGTCTATTAGCTAAATTAGATACATGAGCACCCCATTGTCATGTAGAGTCTATAGTTATTGCGATCTGGAAATTCTAGTCCTATTATTTTCTAATGTTAAGTTTGTTCCAAGAATAAATTGAATGTGTTTCAATTTTCATAGAATTAGGGGCTAAATTATTAACGAAAGACAGAGCTGCATTTATGTCATCTAAGTCATCTTTTTTTGAATGATTTTAAAAATGAGATATGTATCATCCCTTAATAAAACAATGTCTGAAAACTTTTCCAATTTCAAAGGAAGCAAACGCCGGTTGATTAAATACAATTGGCAAATGATTGGGACTGTAGGCAAGTATTATTTAAACTTGTTGTTATAAAGTCTTGGTCAATAAAAAGTGCTATTCCCGTAAGCAATATATTGGCATTTATTGCAATAACAAAAAACCATGAATTGGGCCTCTAGTTACTGCATCGTCCATTTTATTCACCAGCGTTGGTTACAAGCATTGTCTTAGCCAATTACTGAGACAATCCACTAAGCCAATCCAATATTGGCATCAAGTAAATAGAAACAGTCCACTGTATTTGATTGTCCTGTTATTGATCAAGCCAGTCCATTGAAAGAGAACGATTTCTAATTTTTTGGAGCAAATACTTTCCCCCACCGTTGTGGATTGGCTTGTGTATTTGGCTTCGTGTGAACGCGGATTCCGAGCTAATAAGCCATTCCACTAGTCGTTTGCCGGATGTGTTTTGGATTTTGAGATTTTGGGTAGTCGTTATCTATTCTAAACCATAGGTAACTTCAGTTTGTATTCAGGAATCAAGCCTGCGACGCCAGGTTTTAAGTGCTGCATAACCATGGTTTCCAAAATGAATTCTCTAAATAGTAGCCTATATGTAAATGACATCGCATCTTTCATTCGACTGGTTTAATGTCTTGTCTTAGCGGATTGTCTCAGCAATCGGCCTCATGTAAAAATACCATACAATGGACATAGAATAGAATAGATTAGAATAATTATGGATTTTCCATATAATAACCTAATTGTACATTTAATGTAAAAAAGGTAGGTATATGATTTACCCATAAGACATGAAAATCATATTGTATATATCTTGGTAATTAAATTATAATTATCTAGGTACATAACAAAGGACTATTCAATATTTTACTCGTTTTTTTGTATTTAGTAACATTTTAGGGTAGAAACCAGAGGTTATTGTTTTACTATTTGATAATATCATCTGTAGTAAAATGTATAAACTCTTCAAAGGTAAAAAAAATATTTTCTGTAAGTAGCTTTTTTAATGTTTTTTTTTAAATACGTTCATTTTCAATATCTAATATATGAAGGTAACATATTAAAGCCGTTTGAAAGTATTTTCGCAAGATTTATCCCATTTCAAAATTGCTATTATACATATTGTCATTTTTGGCGCATCTGTAGTATTACTTAGGGCAAGCTATAAATTCTGATGCATGCTGTGCGTTTGTGCGTTTGTCCATATGTCCGAAGACTTCCCGTAGACCGATCTTCACCAAATTTGATATGCAGCCTCTCTGGATGACCCTACGCACCATCAGGTGGCAGCAATTTCGATCCGAGTCCCGCAGATCCTGCTGCAGGTGCATCCTGGTTTACTTGACCTGGAGGAGGATGTGATCAATAAGGAGGTTCTAAACATAGAGTATATGGGTATTTTTGGAATTGTGGTAGCGAGAGAAAGTTGTTGTAATAGGTTTTAAGTCATTCGGGTTCGGTTGCAGGTGTATCCTGGTTTACTTGACCTGGAGGAGGATCTGACCAATAGGTAGAGCAAGCATAGCATGATTTTTGGAATCATGGTGATTAGAGAAACTTCTTGTAATAGGTTTTAAATCATTTTGAATAAGTCAAGGATTGTCAGAGTTGCCAATGTATATCGCTACTTTTCCTGTTATTTACTTTTTATTGATTATTTTATTAAGGATGGTGTTCTCAATTAGTTTCAATGACTTGTGGAGTTTTTGGGCATGGAATTTATGAGATTATCGCAGTTTTAAATGATTTATGAGTCTGGAAATCTTACCTGAATTACTGCCTCTATTTTATTGTAGTCTAACAAGCCTACACTATGACATGGGGCTAAATTTTGCTGAAGATCGCTTTACGATTAGGCTCAGTGTTTTGAACTTCCATGGACAATTTTGTTTGAGTAAACTGTGTGTACCTTATCACTTTGTAATGTCATTGTATGACTCAAAAATACAAATAAAATGTAAACAAAAATGTCATTGGAACTTGAAAAACTAATCCAAAATTATATAGCAATCTTTCAGCAAGATTTAGCCCCACGGCATAGTCTAATATAATGGAGGGCTCTAATTATTATGACTTCAATGTCAAGGAAACTCACCAGACTTATCCTGAAATGTATCACCATTGACATATTAAGGCCTGGCTTCAATAGGCAGAACCAAAGATGGTAGAGGTCGTAATTATAGAATTATTTCCGGACCCACAAACCATTAAAAACTAATTCAAGCTAATGGACAATATCATTCGAATTAACATAATAAATAATATGTCCATCTTATTAATATATAAGTTTTAATTCCCAATAAATGAATATTTGAGATTTTTCAAAAAGTTATATGCATTTACATCAATTCAGGCCTACTGTTGCACCGGAATTGCATTTCATTTCTGTTGATCGAATGCGATAACAAGACACACACTTACACATCTATTAAGCGCACACATACATATAAACATTTCATAGTAGGGTTGGTTGTAAGAAATTATCTTATGATAATAAACCCGACCATTGTGAAATTTTACAATAAAGAGTAAAATTAAACTGTATATATCTCTTATTTTTATTACATCTTGTTTCCTTTTGCAGGGTTAAAAATGTGCTTATACAGTCAAACTCGATACTGGAAACATTCGGCAATGCGAAGACCAACAGAAACGACAACTCTTCAAGATTCGGCAAATACATGGACATACATTTTGATTTCAAGGGCGATCCGATGGGAGGACACATTAGCAACTACCTTTTAGAGAAATCCAGAGTTATCAGATTACAGCCGGGAGAGAGGAATTTCCACTCATTCTATCAGGTATAAAATTTTATTAATATCTTTATCTATCGTACACTAAAAGTAATCAGATGGGTAATAATATAAGATAGCTCGTGCATTTGTAAAGATTACGGGATTAATAGTAGCAAGATTGTGTCTTGATTTTTTAAAGTTAAAAAAAAAATAAAGTTATGTAAAAAGATAAAATTATGAAGCATTTTGACTTCAATTGTCAATCTTTCAGGCTCAGTGGACAAATTAATTATATTAGATGATTATAATATACAAAGATGCCATGAATGGACTTAATTCTACTTCATCTCCTATTACTACATCATCTGATTTAATTTAAGACTAATTTTACTGTTATAATATGACTAATACAATTTTAAATATTATGTTATCTAGTACGACTGCTAAATCGATAGACGCCGCTGCGGAGGATTGTTTCAAAGAGACAAGTAACTTTACAATTAACTCAACTTGTTTGTGATTCTTCTCCTATCAGCATGATGTTATCTTCCAAATGTGTTGCCCTTTTTATAGAAGGACTGAAAGTTGATTTTCTACATTTCTAATAGGGATATTCTCTACCATTTTCTGTCGCTAGAGGGCGACTGTTCCTGAAAGGTGCGAAGTGAATGATGTACCGCACGTGCAACCATCCGTACAAAACTCGGTGTGTGAGGAGTGGGGAAGAACAGAGATAAAATATTTTATAGAATGTTCGGTACCTACCGTCCTTTTTTTCAATGGGTCATTTCTGCATCAAACTGAACAAAAAAAAACCATGAAATAGATTTTTTTTCGTTTTTCTAAATTTCGAGATTTTTTTTATTTGATATTATTCTATATGAAAAACTAGGTTGAAAATAATGTGCTGACTTTTTGATTTAGGATTTTAAATATTTTTTTCTCAGTAACGAAAGCTTAAATCAAAAAAAGTTTTTCTTAGTAACGAAGGCCAAATCTCATGTATAAAAACATCTAACTTCTAAAAAATAATGTGAAGGTTGCAGTATACGGAATGAGATAAAACCAAGGGTGGGTCAAGGGCGTAATGTGCATTGTTCTTAACGAGAATGTGCTTATAAAACATACATACAGTGATGGTGACGAGTATCATTGTAATTAATTAATTACCATTTTAGACTTGCTCCTCGAGTGGTGAAAAATGCGCTCGGCATTCTCGCCCAGAAATTCAGAATTTATAACGGTAGAATCAAGATGAATCTTGAGTCAGCAGAGCAAGTGATATTAGCAACTTGTGCATTGCACAACTTTATGAGGAAAAATGAAAAAAAACGACTGTACTATTCAAAATGCAACTGATCTTCCGACCGAACTGGCAAACAACTTAAATGAGATTCGATATTAAGGGGGCTCTGCTTCTCAAGAAGCATTTGCTATACCCATTTTTTTTAATTATTTCAATTCTACAGAAAAAGTAAAATACAACTAGCCGTCATCGTCAATATTATTTGTAAATTCTAACAAGTGTTTTACGAAACTTACAAACTACTTTGATTTTTATATCCAATTTTGTTTACTTAAAAACAAACACTTGAGGGCTTAAGAACTATGCATTATTGATGAAAATAAATACTTAGTGATTAAAATAAAAAATGTTTTTTATTTAAAATAAAACCTCTTTGAGCTTCAATTCAAGGGCTATCTTACGCCATAAATAATTAATATACTTGGTATCTACATATTTAGCATCCCCGAGATTATACAGAGCTGAATGCAGGTGCAACCGAACACATTTAATAAGTTTTTATCGTCCAACGCACGTACCGACACAAGTCCCAACACTAAGCCGCGTCTAGAGCGACTGTCCATAGACCGGAATGCGGACAAGGCGGGTTAAACATCGTCAATGACGATGTCTTTTCAAGCGCCATCTCGTCCATGTTCACATCGCGTATATTTTGTTATTATGTTTTTATATGAAACATTATGAAATTTTCCCGTTCCGTCCGGCAAGTGAATAAACATGTTACATATGCTGCGACCTTAAATATTTTTATTTTAATACACTTAATTTTTTGCTTTTCCTTGTTCAGTTTGATGTACAGAATCACTTCTTGAAAAAAAAAATTTTAGGTCCTGAACATTCTGTACCTGAGGGAGAAGAAAGAAAATATGGCAGTTTGACAGACAGGAAGCTTTGCTGGCTATCACATTTTCCATCTCCATAAGTTAAAATACCTTCATTATTCTAAGAAAATATTTCTGTGGTGTCTGGCGAATACTCGATAAGTCCGAATTGTTGCTTTTTCAGTAGAGCGATTTGAAAATGCATTTTAAAAAAATCTCAAGTATAGCAAATTATTGGAATATTATTGTGCAAAGCAACTAGAAATATGAATATTTATCTATATACAGTATCATAATATACAAAATAATATACGATCGATGATTTATTCAACTTAACAGGTTTGACCAAAAGTAAAAAAAAAATCTTTCGTTAAATCATTTGATACTTAGTATTGGTATTTATATTTTTCCTTACTTCTCACACACAAAGCTTCTTATGGATGCTCACTCGGGTAGTTGTTCACTTCACACCTTTGAGGAACGGTCGCCACTGGCGCCACCTACAAAAAGTGTTGCGCACACATCCCCGTTACATATCACCTTTGCCTTATCCTTTTTCTATGCATATTGGGGATCAAATGGCTTTCATCGTTGACAAAAGAGAAACTGTCTCCAATTATTAGCACATGCACGGCACAGTCTGTCGTCAAAGCGTTCACCTTTCAGCGCAAGTGGACCGACATAGTATAGTGAGAGGTCCTGACTGTACGGAGGGTGTACGTACGAGGCATTTAAGGATTTTTTTGTTAGTTTTGGTGACGGTTTACGGTCAGGCATTGTCATTAAGGAGCAACACTAGAATTTTTCAAAAATGCAGCTTAACTTTTGGCCACTCCCATATCTCATCCCGACTCTATGTTGAAATTCAGCCACTGACATGACAGTTGTACCCTCCACCAAATTCTTTGCAAAATTTATCCATGAAATTTGATTCCCTGTGCCTGACTGCAGCACAATCTGTGCCAAATTTCATTACAATGAATGTTTTATTTCAAGAATAACATGATTCTATAGTGTGTTCCAAACGAATTGAGAATATTTGTCAAAAAAACCAGGAAACCCAGACACTTTTTGCTACCTGCATGACCGTTTTAAGACACTGTGTGTAAGAAAGGAAGGCAATCAATGGTTGGACATATAAGTCCCTGCTATTTTTATTATTATGATTTTGTTTTTAGTTTCCAAGCGATAGGTATTTGTGTCCGAAGTATTAGAGTTTCCGTTTGTCTAGAAGGACAAACACATTTTCACCATTTATGAAAGTTGTAAATCCAGAATGACTGATGTTGCGTAATTAAGGTGACTAACTCTCTCAAACTGTGAAATACTGTAATTTAATAATATGAGTCTTGTGACAAATTTCTCAATATGATATGACTATGATAGACAAAATTTCAATATTTCGTTTTTTTTTTCTGAATAAAAATAAATAATAGCTGAAGTTGTCGCCTTATTGTAATTTGTATTTTTCTTGGAATCTATAAGGGCAAACAACTTGAAACCATATTGGTAATACGTACCAAGTAAATGATTCAAGTGTGTTGCAATATTTTGCATTCTTTTTATTTTTCCTTTATAATCTTTCAAAAAACCAAAAAAATATTATTTGTTATGCGCAATTTTAGAAGAACGGTGTCTCCGCGCAAGCAATAAAGTTTTTCGGCGTATTGCATCCCGCTGATGTTTCGCTTGCAGTAAGAATGGTATCTCCGCGCGTGATAGGCTTTCGGAGTATTGCAGCCCGCTGGTGTTGTCCTTCAATCATTCCGCTTTATTTAGCCAACAGCTTTAAGTAGTTTTGTCATTAAGCAGTCATCACATTGTGCAAAGTCGGCGAGTACATACGTGGACTTGCAGTGCTTTTAAGATGCAATCAGTATTGAAACTGTTGCTGTTGATTTTTAAATATTTTTTTTTTGTTTTTTAACTGTATGTCTTCTTACAATCGATCACATTCAAGAACGTTCAGTAATTTTCAGTGGCTATATATTGCGGACATTGTGTGAACATTAACATGATAAACACCTGAACAGTCTACTATCAAATCTGAAGCAATTCTCTTTTTTAATCGATGAGGTGCACGAATACTTGGGTGCTTTTTCAACTTTATTTTGTATTTTTGGGCTACTTTCGTAACGTCCTCTCGAATTGTAGGGTTTCTCAGATCATCGTGGAGTCTCGTTCTTGCATCTACCATTATACGATTTTGACTGGAAACGCTGCAATACCTTTATGTTTGAGTGTGAAGCAGTGCCCCAGAGTTGAATTACATAGGACCAGATTGGATTGATAATAAATAGATTTGTTCAGAAATAGTTTGTTTTCCAGTGATAACTGGGACTTCCTGAAGATGAGCGGTGCATTTTGTGGAGTTGTTGGTGTAACTGCTTGCGCTCTGTAAATACATAGTATACAGACAGTAACTTCTCTTAGAACAAAATTGAAAATGAAGCGAGCGACGTCACAAGTCGTAAGGGCCACCACAAATCGTAATACTCCAACTAGACTATTGTACCACAAGTGCTATCCATGCCTTTGAACGAAATACGCAAAAAGACGCGTTTCAAGTGTTCGTCATATGGCCGCCCCACTCTCGGAAAAAAGTAAATAACACAGCACAGAAACGTTCACTTTCCACAATCTTGAGCCGCATAACGGCAAACACCGGCATTTGTCGATACATACTCCTCTGCTCAGTTCCCTCGCACCCTATCCCTGCCACACCTTGCCACTGGATAGCGCTCACTATTCTCTCTGTATACTGTGGTAAATATGTGCTTTCTCCACGTTAGCCGTCTGTGCAGATGGAGATCCAGGTATTTCGCTTCTTAGGCTTGTGGGATTTGTCTATCATTTAGCAGTATTGGTGGACAGGTTTCACTCCTGTATGTGAATGTCACGTGGATGGATTTGGTTTCGTTAGTCCTTATTTTCCACCTTTTCATCAAATCTTCAATGCCTTTTAGGCTCTTTTAGAGAATGCCGATTTTTCTGTAGCATTTTCGTGCACGGCGAGTACAGAGAATGTGCTAATGGTTATATTCTTAGCTTGCAGAAGATTGGCTGTGTGGATCAAATATAATATTGGGCCCAGAATGCTACCCTGCGGAGCTCCTGCATGGAGTTCGATAAGGTCTGATACAGAATCTTGTTTTGTTTTTTTAAATAAACTTAGTAAAAGAAAAACCAATAAAAAAGCGCATAAAACACCCCGCGGCCAGTAGTGGCCGCGTTCTTTTGCAATAACCCATATAGCCTGACTGTTATAACCCATATAGCCTGAAATATTTGTTGCCAACACCCGGCGGCGGTCAAACAGATAGAAAAAAGTATCAAAGTTTGTTGACAAACATTTGCGATTAATTTGGAATGCAATATAATAAGTTATGAAATGGAACACTGAACCTCTCTTTCATTCATCGTGAAAACAACTAACCGACTAGGACCGTTTCGTCTGAAGAGACAAAGTCGTCCTGAAAAAAACCCGGTTTAAATTACTACTATACTTTATTTTTATGAATTTACAAAGTTATTTATGTTGCAACTTATTTACTAATGACTTCACCGTCGACTGTTGGATCTGAAATGACGAACTGCCGCCAAGGTGACTGTATTTATCCGATGTGTCGCAGTGGCGGCCAATCAGTGATGTGGTCACTGCCGCTTGCTAGTCCATACGGTGGGGGCTATTTGTTTTCGCGTTGTCTTTTTTTGTGGCCGCCTTGATTCCTCTCACAGGACTCCGGCTGTCTCCTTGTCGAGGCGACGGTTCCTCCTGCTCACCGGTGTCTGCAACAATTTTTTTGTTCTTTGTGTGCTTGCTCCTATAATAGCTATTTTCTCCCTAGATGCTGCGGTTCTAATCAGGTCTAGATTGATTGACGGTGATTAAAGCTATTATCATGAAATTCATCTTGTTACGGATCGCTTTCCATCTATTTTTCCTTGTAGTTATTTCTTTTATAACCGGTGGATAACTGCAATGTTGACAGGTTACAATATAAAACAAAGCATAGTGCTATCCGTATTTTGAGATCAATGGAGAAATCTCATTGCGTTTTCACAAAGACTTCAAGCAATTTCGATTCCTGTTTTGAATTAAGCAACTTCTCCTTTCTCCAACTTCATCAACTTTAGGTCTGTATGTTGAAAACTATTACACTTTAGACAGTCTGTGTTATTTTTGTCTTGGTCCTTCGTCATTTCACCTTCGTAGCTAAGCATGATGCATGACTAAACGGATATTCAAAACCTTGTTTTTTTATGGTAAATTCTCCTTGTAGAATAAATTATTTATTTGGTATGTCTATAATCAACTATACCTTTGGTTAAACACTTTTGGTATTCATATTAAAATCAGTCGATACCTTGTTCGTTGAGTCTATAGTGTACGGATGCGTGACCAATATTTAATATTTGTCAATTTCTTTCAGTTTCTGAGCGGTGCCTCCGATAGCCATCTTAAGAACCTCGGTCTCTCCAAAAGCAGCCAATACAAGATTACAGGTCCTAATAAACCAACATCTAACGATCCAAAACTGTACTCCTTGACGAATAGCGCCTTCAGTGCGCTAGGATTTTCCAATAGTCAGATCCAGGAAATCTGGACAATCACCGCTGCCGTTATTCTTTTGGTAAGATTTTTTTTTGTATGTTTGTATCTTTACTATGGAAAGAGAAATGAGTGTCGTCTTATATACGGATTTCTTTATGTAGTTTTTTCTATGTTTTTCAAGGGTATTTTTTGTAAATCAAACAGCATGGCTTGAGAATATCTACATTTGCAGCGCATGTAGTCTCATAATATAATCTCTTTTTTTGTAGTTTTCTGTTTAACAATCTAAGGAATATTTATTTTATCTTTTTTACTGCAAATAAAATAAATAAATAAAAATATTATGTTCTTCTTCTTGTCCTTGTGGCGTCATGTCTGCTACTGAACGTTGTGTTATCATATTGACTATTACAACTTTATTGGCTGCCGCTCGAAACACAGATATGGTAAATTTCTGAAACCTGTCCTGTAGATTACGGAGCCAAGGTTTCTTCATCCCAGACCTCTTCTTCCTGCTGTTTTGTCTTAAATATTAGCTGCATAATGTTGCATCTTTCGAGATGATGAGCGAAGTATTCGAGTTTGCAGATCTATATTATTCTTGATATTTCTTTCTATATTATTCTTGATGTTTTTGCTCAAACACTTTAAGACATCTTTATCC
>JAOPUG010000384.1:7468432-7480073 GCA_027564375.1 Micropterix facetella | reverse complement strand
TGGTGTCGGGAGACATTTATTTATTCCGGTTTTCTTTTACCACCCCCCCTTCAGGCACCTTCCGGCCTGGGGGGGGGGGGGGGGGGGGGGTCTACACCTTTAAAACCCTCCTCTCCTTTTCGTTTACCAATTCATATCCTAAATCTTCTTAAACACTCCTTCCCCCGGCCCCCTCTAAATATATGCATCGACCCCTATCCTAATGTGTTACATTAATACTAATAAATATCCCTTAATCTCTCGTTCATGGCTTCAAGGTTTATGTTGTTATTGCAAACTTATATGTAATGTCCCTTGTTTTATTCTTAGGATGGATTTAACAAGTCATCCTTCAACCATCAAGAAACTTTCAATATCAATACAGAAAAACGAAGAAAACGTCCATATTGGCATAAAATTATCAGCAACCAAGCTGCGTGGAGCTGCCATAAAAAAGGAGATTCGGATGATAGAAGCTCAGGCCTCGTATGGGTTATGTTTACGATGCTTATTGTGGTGTTATGCAATGATAAATGCATGATTACTGTGCGACTTATGACTTACCGATGGCGGCGAATTCGTCAGGGGTTCGTCCGCCGGCGATGAGCCAGCGGCACCAATCGATGGTCTCCCACTCATCGATGGCTTTGCTGGGGTTGAGCAGCACGTCGAGGAGGTTGCCCAGGTGTTGCGGCGGGCCGTTGGCGCAGTCCGCGTGGATATAGGCGGCCGCGCCGCGCTTACCCTTCCGCATCAGCACCTGTGCCGTCGACGATGACATTCTGATGCCCGATCGGGTCACGGCCCTCACCAATCGCAAGGCTACTCGCTAACGTATCCACTAAAACTGTTCTGTCAACTCACAACACCGTCATTTTAACACTGCTTCACAATCGATCCGCCACTGGTACGTTACGCGACGAGCGACGCCGGTCATTGCCGATATTTTCGTAAAGAAATTGCAATCAGCGCGCGAGCCACGATGCACACACAAGAGCTGCAGAAAAACTGGAAATATATGAAAAAGACCGCATTATAGAGCAGCGAACTTCACTTCGATCAGTGACCTTCACGCAGTTATACCAACTTCATAAAACACGACTAAGTCCAACCTCTGCTTTGTCAGTCTATCACTATTATGGGAGTACGATACGATAAACGCTTTGATGGAGATATTAGATCGTATTGGCGAGAACAAACGAAGTGGCAGACTTCTGGCAGAATAAGTATATAATATATTACAATAATCTGCAATCCATACACAACTTTCAGATGTACTATCCCAATCAATAGAACTCTCCTTTAATATTTTTTATAATAATCAATGATTATTTTAAAGTTCAATTACGATGACCTGTTGTATAATATACTTTTTTTTTACTATGATTTTAAAAATAAATATTGTATTTCTTTAAATAGGAAACTTTATTATGTATATTTCTTACCTTAATCCAATCCTAGAGTACATATTATACATATAGCAGAAAAAAACATATTTTAGCACACGGAATGTAGCCTCGTGTAGGGAAACTATTACCACTTGGAAGAAATCTGAGAGTAATTTGTAATGTCAATTTAGGTGAAAGGCATCTCCTCATTATAGCAGCCTGATTTTTAATTATAGGAGTAACTTTATGGCAGCCAATCGCTTACGCGTTTCGGCGAATAACCGAAGGGGGGGGAAGGACGGGGTCTTGCTACGTACGTTTCCTAAGAAAAGGGTAGTTGTTGTTGACCTGGCGTCACCTATCTTTAGAAACGATACGTTGTTCACCCGATCCAGAGTGAGCTTGACGGGCAAAAGGTGTCTCGGATTCGCAGCAAATTCGATTTACAAATTACCGCTAGTCTCTAGTAGGTAGATGTTGCGCCAGAGACTTCGAATGTGTGACAAGATTGGAGGATGGAGAAATTTCAAATACAGAGGTGCATGTCTTTGCACGAACGACCTACATAATTATCAAAAATAAACAATTAATCAGTTAAACGATTTGTAAACAATGTCTGGGGTTGTTGCGGAACTTGAATTGCTCTTTAAAAAACTTCATTAGCAAAAGGTCTCGTCTATTTATTTATCTCAATCTAACTTATCTCATCTATTTATTTATCTAAAAGTAATTTAGAAAAATAATTTTATTACGTAATACGATTCAAGATACTTTATTAACGCAGTGTGATTAGAAAACAAATATCGTATTAAAATTTAGACATACGGGTTTCTGCCTAATTACTATCTACTGTACTCAAAATTGCCGATTATAAATCTAATAAGTCATCAATTTATTTTACATGTAATAATAATTATACAATTAAAAATATTGGCAAACCTGACCAATTATCGTAAACCTCGGAATTAAAAAAATAATTTTTCGTTTCTTAAGTTGTCAAACTTGGCTGTCATGTCATTCGATATTGCTGGTTAGATTCAGTGGTTAGATTATTTTGTATGTACGTAAACCAATAATGAGATTATAAATTTCGTTACCATTTTATATCTCGCTAGTTAGTAAAAGGGTCTTGCGGTCGTCCGTCGTATTTTATGTCTGTGTGATCGCACGTGCTTAACGTTTTGTATCGTGCCAAAGTGCCAAATATTTTCAAGATTTTTTTTTGATAAAATAGCGATGGCTGCGGTTGTTGATACTATTATAAAGCAGTACCCATTGCATTGGCTCGTTTGGAATAATTCTCTCGATTTACTGAAGCAGAAACTTGACAATGAACAGGTATGAAAATCACCTAATTATGATTCATATTCTATGTAGAAAATCGCTAATAGATTAGAGATCGATCGCCTTAAAAGGTTTCCTTGCAATACATTTGAGCATTGAGAAAATACTGCTTCAGCTTTGAACCTTTTAATGAGATTATTGGTTGATTTCTTTCGGGAGTAGGTTTGGGTTTCCCTGTATTTTGGGCATTGTAGCAACCCACGTTTTGTGATCTTAATCATCTCACTGGCATCAAGCAGATGGGTCCTTAAAGCACAGAATAACAACGAGTGCTGACTGCATGCCATTCCTCACCTCCTGCTAAAACCGGGCGTCCACATCCCTACTCCAATGCGACACTTCCGGTGATACTCTGGAGGTCTGTAGGCACAATTACCATTACCTTTGTAGCATATAAAAATTGGTAGATTTTACTGATTGCTTTCACCACTTTTATTATTCTTACTTTAAAGAAAAATTCTTTAAAAAATGCATAACATGATCAAATAACAAAAATTAATGTGGATGACTTTATTACCTACTTCATTTTTGTGATAGATATGAAAATTTGAAGGGCTATTTTTAATACAACATTTGGGTTGTAGATAGCGGACACAATCCCGGGCCCTTTTTTTGATCCCGGGATGTCGGATTGAGGTAAAAGAATCCCGGGATCCCGGGATTGGTCTCGGGATTGCCCTAGGCAGTTGGAGTCTCATTTTCGGTCGATAAAACCACTCAAAATTGGCAAGTAATAAAGCTCACTTTTTGGCAAGATATTGGTGAGAGACCGAATCGACCTACAGAATTCAATCTGAAGCCTTTTATTTTTATCTGAAACTCAAATCCAATTTCTCGGTTATTGATAAAGGTTTTGTAGGGGAATGTTTTTTGCCTTTAGAGCCATCCTGCACAAACTGGACTCTGTGCACCGTAACTTGAAAATTTTCAAAGAAGTCAGTATCTTCCAACTTCTGTTCATTGCATAAATGAGGTGCAGGCTGGAAGTCAATGCAGCCGTTTGAAACCCCCATGAAAGTTATATATCGAGATACTCAAGAGGGTGCGGAACCGGTTTTTAAAGTTTTTGTACCTGAAGCAGGTTGAGTATTATCGATTGCTATATCTGAGCAATTTCGTGTGGGGCTTAACACTCTACAGCAGAGAAGAGAGCTGCTGATAGCCACACTTAATTCTGATCTACTTGTGAGGCTAGTAATATTCATTCCTAGCAATTATATTTGCTGCTGTCGACAGAGCCAGATGTAGACTTATTTAACGGCAGCACAAATAAGATTTTGTTGAAAATGACTATATTTGCAATCAGTATTGTATTGCTAATATTCTAATATTTAAATTATTATGAAGTAGACATACTGTTTAGATATAAGAACCATTATTTAGCTGTATACCGCTAAAGTCAGGAATTGGTATTCTTTGATGCATTTTGGCGGGTTAATGTAATAAAAACACATAAAATAATGTGGTGTTCTTAAAACCACAAGAAAATGCTAAAAAGGCTGAAAACCTAGGTACCTACTATGCTTATGCGAAGCAATCGCAAATCAAACACCTCGTCATCTAGCTAAGGAGGTTACAGCATTGTAGCCGGAAGAATCCCATGATTCAGAAAATGTCTCAGATTAGAAGGGCATTTATCACAAAAGATTAGAACTGATAGCAGTGATGAGAGCAACACGGCCAGTATAATCCCTTCACATCCATCTACTATCAGTGGAGGGTAGCGTACTCGCAGTGCAGACCTGTATCATAAATCCCTAAATTATCAACGTACAAGCAATTTGTTTCGTCAATTTCCTGAGTCATACCAATTGTTATCTCTCCTCGTTTCTCTCCCTTATCACTGAAATAATAGGGAGAGATAGCTTGTCTATGTTTATTTTGGCATTCGAATATTTTCTTTTGTCTAATTACTGGTAAAGTAACTAAATTGATGGCTTTACTAGACTCTCTGATCACTCATCATTCACGGCTGTACCATAGACAAATTTTGTCATGAGGGAAAGAATCAAAACTTTCATAATTTCCATCCAATAATTGTGCAAATGGTGTACCTATATACATCAGCAGTTCTTAATACCGGGTTATAACCCAATATGATACCTAATTTTAAATGAAATGAATATAGCTCTTCAAATTAGCTGCGAATAAATTTAGATGGCAACCAATATCCAGAACAAATACATTACTACGTAGGTAGATATTTGTTAGAATCAGCTGCTGTTATATAGATATGCCGATTAGCAAGCTGTACTCATATTTACATGCAAATTCTATGTTAAACAAACTCAGTCGGTTTTTATTTCTCTATAAATATACACCATACATTACAATACAAAGTAGAGTGAAATCTCCATCGATCGTTCCCTGAATCTTTGTTCACGTTCGTATGATCCCGAATTTATCCCGCATGTAAACTGCAATGATCGTTTAAAAGTTTGCTTTTTATTGTACTAATTTACTCTATCGATAGATTTGTGAAAACGGCATATGGACGCGGTCAATATTGTTATGTAAGACCGTCCTGACGCAACTGGAACTTCCTACTTTAGACAGTCCGTAGTTCATCAGGTAATTTCCATGACATCAGCACCAATATGGCGCGATTGCGATGATGACACATGTTTATCGGCCGGTAATGCTACAAAATTCTTAAAAAGACCCTTCAGTGGAAGTTAACTTTATTGTGTTTTTTAGAAAATTCACATGACTCAAAACAATATATCGCTAAAGGAGATAATTAAAGAGGTAGAAGATGAAGATCATCTGCACCAACTTTTACGGAAGCATATGTGGCGTTTGAAACTGAAAATGTTTTTGTATAGGCATACAATCAGTGAGGGTGAGAATAATGTCATTTCGAACCACAGAAAAGAATACTGTTTAATGATGGTTAGAAACAAGCTAAAAAGTAAACAATGAGGGTTATTTTTTTAATTCACCATTTCTTTTTTCGTTATCTAATAATTTTTATCTTCAGCGTCTATGTGATTGTTGTAATATTTTGCTGGATTTCGGTAATATTTCGTAAGGATTTCGCTG
Source organism: Micropterix facetella (assembly GCA_027564375.1). Lineage (NCBI taxonomy): Eukaryota > Metazoa > Arthropoda > Insecta > Lepidoptera > Micropterigidae > Micropterix > Micropterix facetella. The sequence continues at coordinate 7,474,320 of JAOPUG010000384.1, read as the reverse complement.
TGGTAATTATTTTATCTAATTTTATATTTTTGTGCCATTATGTAGTTTTTTATAAAATGAACAGTAAACACTTAGGTACTTACTGAAATTACTGTTTTTTTTTAAAGATCCCACTTCCCACAAAGCATTAACTGTTTTCTCTATTTTTTTTAAAATCCTTTCAAAAATAATAGAGATATCACTATTTGAAAATTTAAAGATTTTTTTTATTTTATTTTAGCATGATATTGAGCTGCGGGACACCCGGGGAAGGACTCCTCTCATGCTGGCGGTCACGCTTGGAAATATCGATTCTGCTAAAGTGCTGCTGGAGTCAGGCGCTGATGCTAACTGCGAAAATAAAGATGGATGGTCAGGTAACTGCTTTATATAATTATTTTTATTGCACTCCAAGGTATCCCTTCACTGAAATCAGGCTGACTTAATTAATTTGTGTAAGTAAAAGGATAATCAGAAATGTCTGCAATCAGAAGTGTCTTGTGGTCTTCAGACCCCATCGCTGTTCTAATAAGTCATGTTTATTACACAAAGCAACATTTCTTTTAATATGTAATATAATAAAACATTATTTTACATAAATTGTCAAAAAAAACGAAAGTTTATTGCCTAGCAACAATATCCAACAGCTAACTACACATATTGGTACAGTTGAGTTTGTCAGCTGCTATGGGTGAACCTAAACAAATAGTAGATACAAATACCTTAGACTAATAAATGCCCAAGGAGAGGATATTGGGAGGGAAAGACATAGGAAAGGGAAAAAATGATTAAGCCTGAGAGAAATAAAAGTCATTGAGGTGTGTGAGCTTTGAAAGATGCTACTGAAGGTGAGTTTCTTATATTTTCTGGTGGACCGTTTGAGAGCCTAGCCGCATAAACCCCGAAAGAGTAGATAAAGAAGTCAATCCAACGTACTGGAATTTGTAATAAATTATCCAGGCCTAATCGGAGCATAAGGCTGAGGGAAATTAGTGATTTGAAATAATCTTATAGTCGAAGTAAGCCCAATCTGCATAGTCGAGAATAGATAGAAAGAGCAACTGTGCCGGAATTATTTTGGTTTCGATGGAAAGAAATGTTTTCAGTGGTTGCATAGCATAAAAAATAGCCTTACCTCATTTAAATGCGGCTGCCAGGAGAGATGTTTATCAATAATTATACCTAAGTCTTTTACTTTATTCGATGGGCAGAAAAGTAGCATTATTAAATTTTGCAGGTACAGTTATTTTACTCTCCGACAATATTTAATATAACTTTCAATATCCTGCAGATAGCCTGACCTAGTTCGACAAGAAGTGGGGTTACCGTTTTAAAATGGAACGTTCAGTACACCTCGTCGTGCCACACTTTTTCCGACGACCTGAAGTTCATCACAAGTAGCCCCAAGCAACTTTCTCTACTATTACAAAAAGTAGAGCTGTTCAGTGACTGGTCAGGTTGTATAATGGTGAAACCCTCCAAATATTTTTGCCTTTGGACTTACTTGTATAGACAAAATTTACTTTTTATGTCTCCAAATTGGACTATACGGGCTCTAATAACTAATATCTCCCTTATTAACACACATAATCATTTTAAATTCCTCGGCAGGAAAATCACCCATCAGTGTAAAGACCTCTTCCGATCATATAGATCATATAATAGAGCATTTACGTTGTTGCCTGGCGAAACTAGCTGCCTTACTAATTTCTGGCCTTCGAACGGCTTGGATCTATGACAACTACCTAACCTCATTTGTCATGACCCTTTCTCATCTATGATTTCACCAAAACCCAACTGTGCCATCTGGATGCGCTGGTCACAGCTTGTTTAAAATTTTGGTTATCCTTAGCCAAACTGACTGACTCGACTGTCTTGAGGTCCAAACACCACTGCCCTCTGTTTTATGCCAACTCCAGAATAACCAACACTTTGATTCTATCCAATTCTAAGGATGGGCAATATCGAAGCACGCAGTAAGGGGTCGTAGTGAATGTAATGATCTACAAGCCCGCGTAGACTTCCATAAAAAGTTTCTTGCTGGAATCAGTCAGAATGGCACTGGTCTGGGGTATGGCAGTACAGCCATGAGCGATGTGGACCTAAAGAAGTCCCCCTTTTGCGAGGAGATTACGACATCAACAGTATGGCACATGCTGTTGGCCTTCAATGCCAGCATGACTGGATAACAGTTGGGGATTTTTGCATTCCTCCTCCAATCCACTGGAAGGTATTGTTGTTTGACTGGACACCAGATATGCTGAAATTTTATTTAAATGCGTTTCAGCGTACATTTCCAGACCCCACTGTTATTCAAAGGATAGTTGCTTGTAGGTGTTATTCAAATGATAGTTCATGTCCCATTTGTAGCAATACCCCTTGCACAGCTAGACATATTTAGCTGGCTGTAAGGTTGCCTTAGATCAAGTACGGTATACTTACCGTTATGACAAAGTTCTTGCTGTTATTCGCGAGTTAATTAACCTCTCAGTGGCTTGTGCCAACATGGGTCTGACAGTAGCCTCCAAACCACCAATCACTTGGTATGGGATAGCTCTAAAGGCACAAAACATTCTACTACAAACTTTTCTCAATAATCGAGAAAGCTTCAGATTGGTTTGTGGAGGTCGATTCGGTCTCTAAGCAGTATCAATTCTCTGAAAGTCTCGGATGTACAGCCCTCCGTCCATATAACTCTTTACTCCCTATATCGGAAGATAGCCTTATTGTAGAATTAACTGTTCCATGGAAATCAAATATTCCAAAAGACCTAGAGTAAAAATTAAATTAATACTGTGCTCTGCCACATGCTGTCATCCGGAAGGGCTTTACTGTTCACTTTCACGAAGTGGAAGTTGGTACTTGTGGCCTCCCAGCCAAATCTCTGTGTCACCGCTTTAAGGATATTGGTCTCTCCAGGAAAATAATTAACTCCTTCCTAGAACATCTCAAATTCGAAAGGCTTCGAAGGGGAAAGTGAACGGGTGGTAGGTTGAGCGCTCACATGTGGCAAGAGAGCTGTCCTAAACCTACCTCAGCCTGTTATTAGTCTGCAGTTCACCGCTCACCCCCCAGGAGCATAAGAATAGTTTTATTATGGACCCGACTGGTCTGTGAATTCCATGGCAGGTCATTTTGTATTTATTATTTATTTACAGTGGTTCAAGAGGCTGTGTCCACCGGCGATCCTGATTTACTTGCAATAATTTTAGAGCGAAGAGACAATCAGCGACATGCAATCCGATCCAATGGCATTCCAATCCTGTTGGACAAGCTGAAAGATGCACCGGACTTTTATGTGGAAATGAAATGGGAGTTTACTAGTTGGAGTAAGTATTACAACGTCGGCAACTGGCGGACTGCGGTCCGGATCCGTACCGCGGAAGGTAGAAAATTGGACCGCAGAAAAAATCTAACCGATATTTTTTGTATTTTATGAGCGTGTAAGAAAATGCATCGCGATGCAGTACTAGGCCGACCGACTCATTATTTTATTCTATCATGACTGATTTATGACATTTATAAAACTGATTTTCATTTAGTTCAGTGGTCGTTTATTTTCACAATAAAAGAATAATAATCGGATGGCTCCACAATCTGACAAAAATTGTTGGGCTGTTATTTCTGTGCGCCTGGTGTTGCCCAATGTAAGGAAGAAAAGGTTCACAGATGACAGTTGCTGGTGTTGTTGCAATCTCGTGCTGCGCGTGATGTGCGTGTTCATGTTGTTTACAGTCATGTGCTAATAACGTTTTGTGCATCAATATAGACTAAATATCGTAAAGTTAACAGTGAAAATAAAAATTTCCTGATTAAGTGGATGCTGCCTAATAAGGTTAAAACCATTCTAGTTTGCCTCATATACAACAAAACTGTCGCTATTATGTTACTAAGAAACAACTCATCAGCAGTTTCATAACAACTTTCCCTCTGGCAGTGCAGCGTATCAAGTAAACTTCAGGCATATTTAACGTCTCACAAAAAACACAGTCGTACTAGCTCGGTACATGAGCGAGCGAGAAAAATTGCATAGGCAGCATTGCATTTCTGCAGGACGCTAAGTACCAGTAGTCATTTTATGGTCCATTTGAAGGTTTATTTCTTTGGACCTCGATAAATAAAATTATGTGTCCGGACCCCACTCGAAACTACTTGCAGACTGCTGTATTAATGTATTATTAACCAGTTTTACCTGATTTCTGAAACATTTACGTAATCTACGGTTATGAAGGCGTTGCCGATCATTAATACACTTCCGAGAGAACTTTCGTATTGGAGAAATAGAATTCATCTCACCTATGTGACTTTTTATCCAAGATCATTTTCTGAAATCTAGCTGCTTGAGTGTTGGTTTACTTATTTAAGTTATCAACATCTTCATGTTTACTTAAGTGTATTGCATTTTCATCAAATACTTAACATGTGTTGACTGCCGACGACAGCGTGGCGCCAACTGCAAAAAAGTTTGTCCATATATGTAAATTTTTACGCCTGTTGCATGAGAGTAGACAGCACTGACGCCTAGAGAACAAGGACTAGGAAATGCGGGTTGGAGTCCCAAGTAATCAACCAAAAAGTTATGGTTATAAAGTTATAACAAAGGTTATCTAAAACAGATTGACTTAGAGTGGTATTTATATTCTTCGTTCAGTCTTTGAAGTAGACTTGACCTCTACTTATAATAATTTTAACACAAACTAAGTATCCGTTTGCCTCAAAAAGAGGAAGAGTATTATCCTATTTCTAAAAAAAAATGTTTTTTTTTGCGACTAGTCGAATTTTTTATAGCAACATAAAGTTTTTCATAAACAGTAATAATATAATATCATCTGATCAGATTTTTCAACTTTTGACATTCCCAAATTGTAATCAGATATTATGTTTGGCTTTGTAGAAACTGGACTGTTTAGATTAAACACTATGACTAAACTCAGATTGTGCATGTTCAAAATTACTAAAATTCTCTCTGGTCCTTCCACTTGCAAATGGTGATATTTTCAGATGCAATGGCCGACATTTACGTTTCGATATGGTTTGAAATGTAGGTTACCCGTGTAGATAAAAATAAACAAAAACATATTATAATTTGGTTATGTCTTAATTTCAGTGCCCCTCATCTCGCGAATGTGCCCGTCGGACACTTACAAGGTGTATAAACGCGGAGCCAACGTTAGAATAGACACTACCCTGCTAGGATTTGAAGGAAATCGTTGGCAACGAGGGAATAAATCATTTATTTTCAAGGGATCAGGTTTGTATTTTATAATCTGGGGCTGGTGGGGCTTGTCTGTTACAGTTACATTGAACACAACCTACCAATAGATACCTAGATATCTATTGGTAGGTTGTGTTCAATGTAACTTTGCTAAACCGCAGATATTGTTATAAGAAATACAGTTGATATAAGAAATATAAAATAATTATGTTATTGGGATTTTTGGGTTCTGTATTTACAGCAGACAAAGGGAGCCATTTCATTGAAGCTACGCTTTTTGCCTGGCATATTTATGTCACCGTTGATTATTTTAGCCAGATTTGAAGCTATCAATAGTGTTACTATATGTGTGCAAATGGCTTAATGCACGAGTTGCATACGTTTCTGGGGCCTGTAATCAACATAAAGGTATTTTGACCTGGGAGACTTTATTTTACGATATATATTTTTTAGAGAGACCTTTGATGATTTTAAAGATGGTTTCTTAACAAAAGTTGTTGTTATTTGTTAGACAAAAACTATTTCAGTTAAGGCTCTTAAATCTGGGACTCGGTAGATAAAAATTACCCTGAAAATAACTTGAAATCTGTGACTACCATAGTTTTTGATAAACACAAAAGTGAACTATTAATTTCACTCAATGAAAAACATTCTTCATGAAAAAATCATCTAAAGAGCTGAATTTTAAAAAAAA
>JAOPUG010000384.1:7394328-7404999 GCA_027564375.1 Micropterix facetella | reverse complement strand
TATTTTACGTGCGATAAATTTGTAGTTTCTTCTCACAAACAAAAGGACTACTTTTGTAAATGCCTAAACTTTACCAAGTCTCAATTTTGATATTAAAGTTCTTTGGACAATTTCATTTTATTTTAATAATTTCGCTAACGCATGCACTGAAATTAAACTGCCGTATATAATTTGAACATTTTTACTATTGGACAAAATGTGACGTTACAATTACATTATAAAGCCTCGTCCTAGGTTTATCCAAGGATTCATGAATGACGTATAAACCAAAACGAGGTTTTATCTATGTATAATTTGTCTAACTAACCGTGCTAATAACCCTAGTCAAATCCAGCCTTTCGAAGTTAAAAACAAACTATAGTTGTGCTATTTTAACACTTAAAATATCGACGAAGCCAGAAAGCTTGGCACACATCTGCTGTTTACGTTATTTCAAAAATGAAAACCAGGAGAGTTGCCAACGAAAAGAATCGGTAAACTTAACGATAAGTAACATTTTTTCAAAAGACTACATTCCCATGCAATGTCGCTTTTCTATCCAAATCTTTAAATTTCGCTATATCTCTAGGTACAAGTAGTTATATAAAATCATAAATAATAATACATAAATATTGGAAATGCATGACGATGCATTTCTAAAGCTACTTATTTCACAATTACACATAGTGATTTCACGTAACAATTTACATCGCTTAATTGATTTTATTTTTATTAATTAACTTTACATCATTATTTACAAGGACTAGCATTTTTAATTATGTACACTTTAGTACAATTAATTAGAGTTATTTAACAGGATACTCCAAGCACTCGTGCGACAAACCAGAACGTTTCAGAATAATGAAAATCCATAAAAGATACGTAGGAATATTTACAGTAACAGTACATTTTTTATAAGCTAAAATGATTAATCAGTTCCATTGCGCATTCAGAGAAGGTTTGTATATGGATGAAGCGATGCAAATATGACGCTCTAACTCCTGGCATCGAATACACGCGAAAGCATTGAGAAGTAGAAGAAGAGGAAGAGTGACGCCTTATTTTGCGCGGGTAAAACGGCCGCCATGTTGGAACGGGGCGCGGGGCAGCACAGATCAGTCGAATAGATGCGACGTGAACGAAAATGCGGGCGTATCGATTCTTTTGCATTCAGAGAAGCGAGTCGAAGGCGCAGCGCTCTTCGCATGATTGAATGAACATCGTGTTTTTAAATATTCAGCGACTACTTAACTTACAGCTGAACGTTAATATTATATATAAGAAGGCATGGGGAAAAGAAACGAGAGGACGGACATTTATATTTACCAATTAGATGTAACACTATCTAATCGTATCTGTACACTATATTAACACATTTGATTTTATCACATCCCTCATTCTCTTTCCTAGACACACTCCGTATCTTCTGAATGGGTTGTATTTACTTCGGAATAAATATTTTACAACGCAAAACCAAGATATTTCAATAAATTTCTCGTACAAAATCTGGCTTTTCCGGATAAATGCCGAAAGACTTTTTTCCTGCTTTTGGCATAGATGCTATTATTATTGTGACTTAACTAGCTTTGAACTGCCGCTTCTTCTTTCTATATCCTGAAGGTTAGTCGTATCTCCAGTGCCTTGAAATGTTAATACATAGTGGCAATCAAAAGTTGACAAAAACATCGATAGATTCGTAATTTTTATTTACTTTCGGCTGCCTAGTAACTGATGAGTTGTAAAACGGCTCATATATAAGGTAAAAATAAACAGATGAGTTTTGTTATCGGGAAAAAAATCGATTTGGATATTTTAATGGATCTTCATATTTTGAGGTCCCAGGAAGGAACCTAAAAAAATGGGTTTTAAATGTCTTTTCGTTGTCCTTCGTCCGTTACGCGTTGCCTGTTATCCGTTGTCTGCGGTCACGTTATATTAAAAGGTATTTTGAAACGACACTACTAGACCTATTTGGCTAAAATTTCGTATGTGCATTTATTTTTGTCGTTTTCCAATTATGGTTCCTTGTTAGATTAGATTAGACTCTGTCCAATAGTATACTCTGACTCGGTCCAATAGTATACCAGGGGGCACATTATGGTTGTAGGATAAGAACACCAGCTATTGCACCACAACACTGAATTGGGAATGAGATAAAGGAGAGCAGAATAGTGTTAATATTATCCTCAGTTTTAATCGCGTATTTTAGACAGCGTATTTTATTCTTTCAATTCTTAGATTTTGACGCCTTCGCGTAAAGGCCATTTCGATTTAAGTTCTTCTCGTTCCTTCTTTGTTATATCATAGTTTCCATATCTTTCCTCAGTTGTCGTTAGAGTTAGGTAGATATCCGATCTCCTACCCATTGAATTTATTACTGCGATGTGTACACTAAGTGATAATCAGTACTCTAGATTTAAAATTAAGGATAGCAAGGTGCCATGAAACCAAAAGAAGTTTTATTTTAAACGACTGTAACGTTACTATATGGATACACTAATAAAACGCCCTTAGTGGTTGTTTCTGGGAAATATTTGGGCGGTCGCCAGTTCGAATGCAAGACGCATCAGGTGTACTAGCACCCTTTCTCAATCTGTGGCTGAGTGGTCAGCAACCAGCAGCAGCAATGTAGTACGAAAAATAAAAGATGTTGGGGTCTATGGCCGCTGTGCCCGCATGCGCTCAGCCGATCGTACACTTTGGCGTTCATGCTTGCATAATCCTACATAACGGACAACGAAACGCTCGTTTCGTGCCAAAATGCGAGTTTTTATGCCGAAGGTCCCGGGTTCGAATCCTGCTGGAATATTCGGGCTTCCGCTGAATAATGGAATTTCAAAACTGTAATAGACCTGAGATATTTAGTAAGTTTGATGAAGGCAACATATCGTCAGAAATCTCGCGATGCGTGCATATAGAGTCGGAATTATAGTTCTGATTAGTTTTTCTCGTTAAAACGGTGTTGCATATGGATTTTGTAGAGCTTTCTAATAATAGTTACAGGATGTTTATACTTAGATCACATTTAAATATATTTGTTGCAAGGTCATACAATTATAATCATGAAGTAAAAATTTTCATAAATTTAATACAGACATTCGAAATTTGTAATAAAGACATCCGGTCAACGTAGTCGATAGAAACGCATATATTTTTAATGACTGTTTCTTAAATGTATAACTCAAAATTGTCGATTTTCTTATTAGTTTCTGCTGATATATTGTGCAAAGTCATACCGTCCACTTTGTAAGTTTTCTGTGTAAATTGTCCATTTAATTTTTATTTTTATTCAAGCAACCTTACATACTACACATAATTCAATACGTTGCCGGAAAAGTAATTTAAGAAACTTAATTAAGTAATCATAATTAGCAAACAGTAGATTCTGTCGTTACACTAAAATGCTGATGCTATCAACGAAGATATTGAAGAGCAGATGACTCAAATTGGACCCTTGAGTAACGCCGGAGCGTGTAAACCACAGGTATATTGTATGTCACCTGCTACGACGAACACGGCCACCCCGGAGCATTTCAGCAAATTTTATCGCTATATCACCCCGAGGCGAAACACAGAGACTTGGGGACGTAGACTATATACTTACCAAGCTCCACCTCAGCCCGTAAGAGTCCAACTCCTACTGCGAGGCACTGGGAATGTTCAAGACTAGTGTGGCTCTCAACTCGCGTCCTTACTCTCAGATGCCATCACATTTCTCCGATCCTCCGTCTGGTTGCAGGTTCGAAGTCGCTTGCGCGATATTCTACCTCAGGCAGCGGGAATTCCTAACTGGAATTGTCGCGGATCCGTGGCGTCCTTTGCTCGGCTTGTCACTCGAGATCGGGTGGCCAACAAATCGTTTCTAAGGATAGATAGCCTGAGGTACCTACCTACCCCCGCTTCCTTAGAGCACATTGCACTTCCAAACTCCTCCGGGTATTAGTCAATGACAGTACGATCGGTTTGCCCGCCCCGTGCGTCAGCTGTCCAGATCAGCCCGCGTTTCCGTCCCCGGATCCACCGCACTGCGGGTTCACCAGGTTGGTCGCTCTTCGAGGAGGCTCCCGGATAGGAGCTGCTCCGCGAGCTGGGCCGACCACGTTGACATATAACGGCCATCATAGCCCAGACTACACGGAACCATTATGATCCCTACGATGAAACAACACCGTGCAAACTACAACTAGGAAACAACAACATTATACTGAACATTCCAATGACGATTTCTAAGAGAGTCAGCTAAGAATAAGAGTAGCTTTATTGAAAAGCCGAAGGAGGATAAAGGGCACACGAGAACATCGCTATCAACCCCGTCGAAGGCCTTCCTAAAATCGAAATAGGCGACATCTAATTGTCTGCATCTACAGACCCACTGACGTATTGAGGGTCTTGGCCACATAGTCCGATAGAACAGACAGATTCGTGACAGTCGAGCGACCAGGCCAGAACACACGTTACACTTCAGAGAGACTTCCTTTGATCTGTCTAATTCGATTGATTTCACAACCGCCGCGCTGATGATATTGCCATCTGCCTATATCTACTTCCGATTTTGATCCGGATTTGTGAAATGATTAGACAAGCGTTCGTTAGCTTCCGCTTGCCTGGGTAGCGGCTGCATTCAGCCATAGATTGAATATATAAGCCAAAGGACTCATCAGGCACGTCATAATGGCCTACGGAAGGCTTAGTATTTCAGCTTGCTAACAGCAAATATTACTTCGTAATCAACTTATAGGTGACCCCGCTATCGATGAGAGATAGTCACGAGCTGCGAAACATTTAGAAGTGGTATTCGTGGGATGAACAACAATGAACTATTGCTTTGCTTTAGAATTTGCTTTTGTTACAACAGCATAGGTATGATTTTCTCTTCCATTACCTACTCTGTCGAGTCGCTATCCTCTAGTCCATTTTTTATTTCATATATATTTATGTGATCTTCTTAGACCGTTTCTTTTCATCTCTTCAGATTATTTTCTTTCTTTAATTATTATATCTCAGTAGCTTACTGAATTTATGTCGATCTTCCTAACATTCGCTGGGCCATTTTTTTCAATATGCAGCTTTAGCATTCCTTCTTCTTTCTTTTGTTGTAAGTGCATATATACTGTTTTCTTTTTATTATTATTACTTTCAGCTTATTTTATTCCAGTTTGTATTGCGATGATCAATTCGATTAGTTTATTCTTAGTGTTACCAGATATTGTTAAATAATTTCATTCAATAATGCTACGTTAGATTTGGACGGTTTTCCCTCGAAATGACCTTTTCGCTCGTCAACCTACCTATCTCACGTCACATCACATCACGCGCCTGTCTAACTAAATAACAGTGACACAGTACACGCACGTAGGTGTATTGTAGGCATTTATACATACATTGAGAGGGCACGTTCGTTTGAATGGCCGTGCAAATCGCAACATTCGCAACGAGCGCGGGAATGTAGAAAAGCATTTTCATGGCGAGAGAAGAGTTGCAATCTGGCAACACCGCATCCACTCTCGCCATCTGGAAGCAGAACCACCTAAGCTCCACATTTTTGGTTTTGTATTAAGGTAATAGTAGTATGGGGTCTGAATCAACGGAAATATATGTAAAGGAGAAATTTTTGAATATTTTTTTGGTCAAGATCCAAAGTAGAAGGCCGCAAAGACGAAGACGCATGTCTTGGCTTGTAAATTGACATCAACGATCTATACGAGCTTCCAGTGAAGAGTACGAGATCATTGTATTCCGGGCTATCTGAATCTGCGAGTATGCCGACTATTGCAGCCGTGGGTTGCAATTTTGCAGACCTTTGTAGCCAAACGGGTGGCTATGCAGCTTAGGCCTGATAGCCACTTTGTGTTGTTGGTCAGCCCAACTTATGACTCAATTCCTATCCGGTAGCCTCCTCGAAGAGAAAACTACCTTGGAATGCCTCAGTAAACTCTGCCTGCAGTTTTTCGGTAGTTGTGATCTGCAGAGCGCCTTAGAAACGTCCTAGAGCAGCTTTGGGCGGTTGTGCAGGCTGTACAACCGGCGAATTACTGGAGGAGTCTGTAAATGTAGGTATGTTTCCTATGACAGACTTAAGTTGTCAATTGCTGTGAGCGAAGCCGCTACCCCGGGACATTATAACGACTGTTGTCGTTCTTTCGTCCCGGAATGAGCGCAAAGACTTTGGTGGATATAACAATCCACAAATCAAAGCTTCGCCACGTGCCCGCCAGAGGCCTAATACTAACATTGTTTATTATGCCTGCCAAACTCTATTATGTATCAGAGCGTTCGTCATGGCACTTGCTCTGAGTAGAACATACAGTGTCCGGGATGAAGAATAATATCCTAGCTCTGGTTTTCGAGAATAAGAAATCCTTGTTGAAAACCTTCCCCAAGTAGGTAGAGAATGACCGACATTCCCAAAATAACTGTATTTTTGAAAAGTTGGGAGTTGAAACATTTAAAATATAATGTTCTGAATAGAGGTCGATTGTGGAATAAATGGCATGTGTCAATGAGGACGTCCACGTCACTTCGGAGGCGACGTTTGATGGTACAGAAGTGTCCGTAATCGGCGTTTATCGTTTGCATATTTTATGAAGCTAAACGCTTCGTTTAACCACTCTGTTACAAAATTACATTGTATTATAGCTGTGTATGGAAAACAATAGAGAATTTTAAATGAAAAACTAATTGAAGGGCTATCTATACGAGTCTCCGTTGTGAGAAGGGTCGAAAACATTTCCGATCAAAGTGAAAATTAAAGTGCATGTTGAAAAGTTCCTCAAGTAGGTGAAAGGTGACTGTAATTCCTTAAATGACTTTGTGTATGGCCATGGAGATATGGAAATTAAATCGGGTTGATTTATATAAATATTTTTGATCATAAAAGTGTACCGTTCAAAGAAAGCCGATGAATTTGTGACTGCTTAAATTTCTTTGGTGGTTTTTATTTTCATGTGCGTGTGCCCTTGACATTTGCTAAATATACATACGTGGGTAGAAGATTTGCTAAATTGAATCGAACGAAGGCGCCGACCGTAAACATATTTCCATTGTTAGCGGTAAATGTTATATATGGTCCGGGAAACAGGAAACAGGATCACTCTCGACAAATTCATACCATTGAATGGACACTTATAAAGTCATCCCTAAAGGTCGGAATGTTTCATTTTCTATCTGCTGATTGAGCACTACTGAGAAGGTATTGTTTACTAATACTACATGCCTCAGGTGAGTCGTTAAGTGGTTCATCCATATTGTTGTTCCAGCTGTAGCAAATAAAGTTGTAATCATCAACGTTCGGTAGCAGACATGGCATCAGAAGAAATAGAAGGTATTTCTTGCGGCGACTTTGCCGTCCGAATCACGACGCCACTGCAAGAAGATGATTAGCGATTTTGCGCGCACAAAGTTCTGCTAAGCGTGGGTGGGGCTGACTGCTGGGTGCCGGGGGCTGGTTTGGCAACGACGCAGTGGCCGCCGCTTGCTGTTTTTGCTGCTGCGATTCGCGGCCGCGAGGTAGGCCACGCGAAAGCGGCAATTTCTCCGCTAATTTCTCATTGCAATTCACATTTTTATTTAGGCGAACGAGTGCCGCTGCGAATTCCGTCAGCGCCGATTAAAATCTACAACGGACGCGGCCAGCCCACTCTTGTTTTAAACGAGTGCGTTGTAAAATCCAGCTGGTGAGGTCGTAGAAAATATGTGTACCACGCTGCCAGCGATTCGACAAACGGTTACCCCTGGGGAATAATACGGTCATCCATGCTGCGGGCTTACCCACCTACTCAGGATGTTAAAATAATCGTGGTCGTTTTTTCACCCTGAGATGATGAGTCGCAAATACTTTGGGATGTAATATCTACAGATCTATTGCCGCCGCCACTGTCAATATAGTCCAATATCAAACATCAAGGGTACTAGAAAGCCAGTGAGGCTCCTTCGGTAGTCCTTCCACCATATTCTGTCTGATATTTATCTGGTGAGCCTTTCCAAAGACGCTTAGGAATGAGATGGGAGATCGCAGGTTAATGTGAGTGAGGTGGCACTATGCGTGCAACAAAAAGAGTTATACAACGGGTGTTAAATAATCTGCCCTATGATTTATCGTCTGTCGTTATAGCTATTCGCTATTTGTTATTCGTTATCGCTTATGTACTCGAATCCGTATGATATAAGGACAGACAACTGTCAAAATATACCATGCACAGAATCAGGCCTGTTGAAGGGAGTCTATGTTCAGTGGACGGAACTAAACTACCTGATTAGTCGAGGTTGTCGCTTCCCTTAGTGAAAATTATTAGTATTTGGAAGCGTTTTGCACTGAAAGCAGGCATACACGTGAGCTGTCACCGCATCGCTGTTATTCGATAAAAATCGATTTTCGCTCGAAATATTCGTGGTTGGGGAACATTTTGGTGATTTAATCAAATACCTTTAAATCGAATCCAATTAATTTTCATGATTTTTCACATCAGCCGATAGCGAGGCGATATCCGGGTGTTTGACAGCTTGAAACAGACTCTCTCTTTCTTTCCTATGACGAGCGAGTGGAGTGCCGTTTCTTTCTCGCTTTGTTTAAAATACCGCCGGAATGATAACGTATTTGAGTTATATCATACCATTTGGGTCTAGCGAATAGCGACGTAGGCTAATGTTTAACGTTTAGCGAATGTGCTATTCGCCATACATATAGCACGGTGCCAATACATCAAAGGGCAGAATATCTAAAAGCTGCAAAATCCTCTATCAGACGGCCGTAAAATCCTGATCATAATATGTACGTCGAGAGTTTCCGTCAATTACTGTAAAATTTAATTATCGATTCCGACAGCCAGTCAAACTAAGCTCTGAAACGTTTATACAGGTATAACAGGAAAACGCTGAAACAAGCTAAAAAGTGTGTATCTGCATGAAAGGATGAAGGGTGGGTGAGCACAAGCGTCTTGGGAGTCAAAGTGACTGCGATGAGTTACATATCTTAGCTAATTAGTTTCAACCCATGTTCTGATGATGACAGAAAATATTTGGAAAGATTGAAAAAATAAATATATTGAAATTTAAGTTTCATTGGAATGCAAGAATAAAAAAATGGTTGTTTTGCTTGTTTCTACTCTTTATTGTAACATTTCACAATGTGCGGTTTTACTACCATGTGACAATCTTTTACAACCAACCCTACTATTAAGTGTTTATATGTATGTGCGCTTTTAAGTGTGTATCTTGTTAATGCATTCGATTGACAGAAATGAAATGCAATTCCGTTTATTTTATCCCAAAGGAAAATGATGACCCAGCCGGGAATCGATTACGGAACCTTATAATGTAAGATCAGGCGAGCTAGCCACTATGCCATAGGACATTTCCGTAGATAAAATTATCGTTTAAGTACGCCTGCCGTTGATCATCGGTACAGTTCGCTTACTCTCTCTTTCGCGTGCATAGAGTTAATCTACTCATACCTCTCCCCACAAAATACCACACCTCATACCTAACCCTCTTTGGGAAGGCTCACCAGATAATAGACCAGGCTGGTCATCGCTCTTGCATGACCTTACGGAGAGACCGCAGTTACCTGCCGGTCGGTTGCTGAATTTTATGGCCCCAGTGACCACTTTGTAATGCGGCGACTAGCGCGTGTTACAATTTCACTAGTACCTACAGATGTTTCTCGAATATTTTTTACACTTGTGAAAAAGTCGCTACTGTCATAAAATATTCATAGTGGAAATAATGTACATGATGTATGAAATGTGAAGCAAAACCTTAGAAATTGACTGAAAAGAAGCGGTAGGAATACAATTGCAAATGATTGGAGTGAGAAATGGAGGGACTGAGCTGTCGTTGAAGGATTATTACGACCTATCATCTGGTATGAGTTTTGATAAAACTGTCGAGAATTCTCTATGAAATTAATAAAGTGGGAGGTATACTGAAAATAATAATGGTACACTATAATCAGTGGTACCTAAAATCTACCATACTAGAAGCGTATCACATAGTAATTATAGACCAACAATATAATGAGAGATTATTAAAATTGATCCACCTCTGGGGCTGACTGAAAATTTCAGGTCATTATTACTAGTGTAGTCTTGTACCTTGTGAAAATTGAAAAGTCACAATAGCGAATCAGTCACAATTTACTGGTGAATTGGAAAATGGCTCATTTAATCGCACAAAGGAAAATAAACTGCCGGGCAACACATCCCTCTCACTAGATATATTTTTCTTCTTGTATTGCAGCCTCTGATCGAAGGTTGTCGATGTATTGTGTCGACGATTCAGATCGACAACAAAATGTCGAAAGTTGTCGAAGGTTGTCGATGTATATGTTGAATTTGAAAAACAAATCTAATTGCTATATAATATTTAACTTGATGAGGAGGAACCCTATAAACTTGGTAAAAATATATGCGTGATCTACGATTAAATCTGTATAAGTTATTTAAAGAACTTTCTTCTAAAATGAAGTATCAAAGTATAATACGTCAAAAAGGAACAATACTATATTTTATACAATGTGACTTTATCAGATGATTATCTATAAAAGTATAGGAGTTTTTTTGATAATGGTCATAGTATTTGAGAAAAAAGAAAAAAAGGGCGTTTATGACCTACCCTATCATGTTCGTGTGCCAAATCGATAGAGGACCATCCCAACCCCATACCGAGCGGTTTTCCTTCATCCAAAAATGCAGAGTT
>JAOPUG010000384.1:7311639-7321722 GCA_027564375.1 Micropterix facetella | reverse complement strand
ATATGTATATATGTACATATGACAAATGTACATATATACATATGTACAAATGCCACATTCTTGTGCCATTTTAGCATTACCATATCATCATATTGACTATAACAGAATTTGTAGGTTAGATTAGGTTAGTTAGTTGTACCTATATATTATTGCTTTACAGTTTACTTATGCAATAATAATTCTATTAATGACAGGTTATTGATACCTACGCTTGATCTTATACTACCTGAGGTTGAATTTTATTGCTGTGAAGAGTAGCCCTACTTCTAGCTCCTTTGAACGAAACAAATGAGACAACGTGTGTCTTATCTGGTATGAGCAACACGCTGATTAAACTGTGACCATAGAAAGTCCTTCCTTGAGAGTACTATACCTACGTACATACATAGGTACGTAAGTGTGGTGCATACCAACAGCGAACACTCGTACATACCTACAGAGAGCAAAAGTTCATTGCTTCCTAACCCAACTTCCCTTCATTGTTATGCAATTTGTTGTCGCTGGTTCGGCTAAACATATTTGACAATTTGATAAAAGAGAAAGGTGTTAATTTGTATAAATAAAATTAAATGAATTTACTGCGTGAAGTTTTTAGCACCCGACGTTCCGGCGATGTTGTCCAGGGTAGACTGACGACCGCCGTTGTGCAGTCTACCCTGGACAACAGCTGTTGTAACATCGTCGAAATCTTCAAGCGGTAAATTTGTTTAATCTTATTGATAATGTCAAACAACCGCGATGGTGTTCGAATTCATATACTTTATTTATTTAGTGCTTCTTCTACCAGATGTTGGCGATCTTCATGTTTATCATCATCATCTTTGTAACTTGGCCCTACCACTAATATACGTACAGGAATTAATCACAAGATTTATTCTCTGAGTAGTTTTTCAAAAACAGCTGTCAGGGTTTTTTTTATACAGGTGTGTTTTAAAGCTGGACCGCCATAGAGAAATGCCACATTCATGAGGAAGTGTGAGGGTGGGTAGATTTATTATTATTAACTATAGAGCAGGCAGCTCAATCTGATGAGCCCAAATCTGGATTTTGCTGACTGAATATAGGTATATCGAGGCTGTTTTTAAATTAATGTTCAATATTTGAACTTATCACTTTTTGGCAAACTGTTCCATACACTCTGTTTGATAGGAGGTGTTTCATAAGATGGCTCTGGAAGGCGGTGCTTGAGAGTTTCAAGGAATGTCCTCTGATGTGAGTTTTGGTGTTCATTCTTGTAACAATAGCGATTTTATTTTGTGTTGGTTTTCTATATATTTGAATTTGGCGCATTGCGGGAATTTACATTTTTCGCACAAACAGTCATATTTCAAATTTCATCTCTTTCACAAAACGACACGTCGATTGGTCCGCGAGGCCTACCCTCATTTTGAAAATCGAGATGCGGTCACCAGTCGGCCGCGCACCGAGTCTGTTTCAAATTATCCGTTGGGAGTCTGTCTCATCTCTGTACGTTCTGTTACTCTTCGGCGTATAGGTCGCTTATTTAGGACGCAATATCGATAAGATTTATTCCAAAATCTCGTATTCCCACGCCATTGTTCCCTATAATAAATCGCCTCGTATTTCCCGTCTTTTTAGATTTTTTAATACGGTTAGAAGCACGCAAAACAACAAGGCTAGATCTGCTCAAGGCGCAAACACGAGGCTTTACATTGAAGCCACCGTGTTCTCGGACACCGCCGATCGTCCCAGCCAGAGGACCTAAGGCGACAAAGAAGTCACGCAACCGAGGTTTCAATCCCAGAGATTCGATCGTTTGTATACTGTTATTTTTATACCTTTCCAACTTTCTCCACGATTTTCCACATTTTTCTAGTATTTACGTTTGTACAAATTGTGTTTTTATATGTGGTGGTAAGAAGGTGAACACTCACATGTAGCTAGACAGCTGTCCTAAACAGCCGGTCGTTAGTCCGAAATCCACCGCTCACTACCCCAGAAGTGTAACAATAGTATTATGATAGGCCCGACTCCGGTCGGTGAAGTCCATGGCAGCTCCGTTTGTATTTACTTATTTACTTTAGTAACATTTTAGCTTTTGCTTTGTTAAACTTTATAGTATCCATAATTGTATCTTTTATTCTGATACTATCGCCGCGGGTCGAGAGAATTCAGTGGGTGGCAATTTTATTAGAATAAAGTACGTTTCATGGCTTTCGTAGGTTGGCGATCCTGTTTTCATGTTATTAGATTTATTACTTTGTTAGTCGCCTTTATTTTGTTATACGCCATGCCCGCTGACTTCTCCCGATTCCGCGAATGGTGACATACACATCCGAATCTTAAAATCCGTTTTTGCACTTTACGACCACTCTCTTTAATTTAGTTCCCCCCCACTATACTAACAAGGTTATATCCTATATATCAACTGTAAATTAACTGCACAATAAATAAGGTTATATCCTGTATATCAACATCAAATTTACTGCAACTGTAAATTATATACCCACCATAAACGCAGAACTCACTAACTGACATTTCGCTGAAATTTAATTAAAAATAGTTACCAATTACTAATTATGCTGTGTAACTACTATGGAATTAAAGTAGAATGGTTGGCTCCCTGCCAAAAATATACACGTCGCTATATACTATCTTTTGTCATCAATAGCACACGATTCTGCCCACTGCTTGTTTAGTCTCATAGATCTTCACGCCGCGCATGTAGTGTGACCCTTCATATTTTATAGTGCAACGATTCCTTACCACATGTCCATAGCATAGTAAATTCGAACGTCAGTATATTAAATCTAGCCAAAAAAATCAATATTATTTTGCTCCGAAATCCTTTATTCGACTTTATATACTTTGCAGAAATATACAGCGGTGTAACCACCGGATATACATAATATTATGTATGAACTTACTCACAGTACCTGCACTATAATCTAGCAATTTGGTCAGAGAATGAAGCTCGTCGGTCATGGACACAAACGCATGCCATGGATCACGGAGCGTCGACCGCTCCACAAGCGTGTCCTCGAAATCCGAAGGTCTCAGGTCAGCGACTTGGCGCAACAGAGCCTTTTTTGTTGTTTTGTTATTTCTTCCTCGGTTTTCGTTCCGCCATTATCTAATCGCGCGGTGGCCGCTCGCCCGGAACTGCACCGCCACGGAAATACACCTGATACTTTTGTCCTACAAAAATACCACGAAAGCTTTCAAAACTGAACCAACATTGTTTTGTTGTGAAAAATATTCAGTAATCAACATTACAACGAGTATAATGTTCTGTAAACAAAACATTATTGACTTAAATACTTCCGTAAGTTCGTTTTGTTACAAAATTGGTATGGTAGCCAGATCGAAAGTTTCGATTCAACGGAAATCTCCCGAATTTCATGATACTAAAACTCTGTGAGGAATTAAACTAACCGACTAAATTCAGGTATTAGATTCTAGCTAATACTATATTTTAGGCCTATTTTTGAGAACAGAGTTAGCCCATAAGGTCGCAAAAGTCTCAAGAGGGGAGTGGAAACGGGTAGTGAATTCATGTGAGAATTTCTAATGATCACTGAGTCTATTTTTGAAGCATGTTCTCAGCGCGGTTCATACATGTTTCGAAAAAAACATTCCAGAGATAGCTTATGCAAGGAGATATAGAATGAAAAGAAGTCACTGCTGTGACTAGGAATAGGGAGCATCAAGTTATCTTCAGATCTCAAAGGGCGTCCATGAGCCTTTAGTTTATTAAATCTGCTGGCGAGATAGTGTTATAGGACGCTCTACAAAATCCTGAAGAATAAGCAGAGCACTATGTCTATATTTTCCCGGGATTTCCGCCAGTCGCAACCATCGAATGCAGACGTTTTGTAGACGCTCAACCTTGGTTGCTAACTTAGCGAGGTCGAGAAATGTGACATTCCCATAATCCAAAAGAGGAATAACCTTCGACCGTCCTTTCAATGATTTCACGATACTCTCAACTCACGCACGCTACAAGATCAATCATTCGAAACTAAATTTTGAATATTCAGCCGAAAACCGAATTTTGAATATTCTGTCAAAAATTTGGCGGAATAGCTAAATATCTCCCTATTAAACTACTCGGCCGTTTTTGGCCCGTTCGTATTACGTAGGACCGGCCATATAGTCTGATGCAAGCTGTGCGTTTATGCGTTTGTTTGTTTGTCCATATGGCCGAAGCTGTCCCGTCGTTCATCTTAACCAAATTCGGTATGCAGCTTCACTGGGTGACCCTAAGCACCACCAGGTGGCAGCAAAGTCCCGCAGGTACTGCTGTAGGTGTATGCTTGTTTACTTGGCCTGGAGGAGTATCTGCCCAATAGCGAGGGAAAGGATAGCGTGTATGGGTATTTTTGGAATCGTCGTGACGAGATAAACGTATTGGAATAGATTTAGGGCATTTTAGATGAGTCAGGGATTAACAAATTAAGGGACGTGCCGTTGCAGATGTATATCGCTACTTTTCTTGTTATTATACTCCAAAAACCACTCTTCTAACTTAACTGCACTAATCATTTCTATTATTTACTTCAGAATACACATACGTAAGTACATAAAAGATAGCATTTTGATCATATGTTAAGCTAATAATATCATTTTATGATTGACAGCTAAATTGAAAATATATTTTTCATATGAATAACATTTAAGTTTGAATAACCTATGAAAAGTTTTTCACTCTAATTTTTCATTGTCAATAAAGCCCTATAAATAAACCACTAGCAATTATATATTTCGCCACCAGTCCAACTTTTTGCTGATTATTTTAATTTTATTTAAGTTTCGAGGACAGGTTGTAGCCGTATGGAATTGTACGACCTACTACGAATTGTACGACTTAAAATGTGTGAAAGTCTTATGAACCAAATGAAGTAACAATTAATTTGTTTCCTTATGTTTCTTGATTACAAAGAATGTATGTTTAAGCCAAAATATCACAGATGGCTAGATGTACCGTTTTCACCTAATAAAAGTGAATAAGATATAACATTCCCAGAATGTTTAGAAACCACAAAGTCATGAGTTGGACGCCCATCAACAGGTATTTCGGAGTCGGCACTGAAGTCAAAGGCCTATTGCACACACATTACACGATAAGTTAAGCTTTACTGCACACATTTCCTATGGGTCAGCCGGAAAAAGACTGTAAAGTAAATCATCAAAAAAGTTAGAATATTTTGTACACATGCTTTAAGACGTGTCAGGCGTGCATGCAACTTACCTAAATATAATCGCAACGATATTAAACCATACACAGATGACGAGGCCTTAACGATAATAAAAGACTTCAAGTTGAAGATAAGTCAATATATAGGGATTTTAAAAGGTGTCAAGGAAAATTGTAAAGCATTAATTTGTATCCCTCGTACTTCGAGATATTATGAGCTCAAGAATAGTGCTATTCTGAAAAATAAAATTATTTTGAAGCATTTTAATGTTTCTTATTTCAGTGCATTGTTATATACAGTATTTGAAAATTTGTCTATAAATGCATAACTTATTAAAGAAACTTATAAATCAACCAATTAATGATCAATTTGAATGCAAATAAGCCTTTCGATCGCATAATTTTGTCCACTAATTTAATATAATTTCTTCATATTAATCACTGAGCGTCGGTCGTCTTAAAAATAACAGGAAAAGTACCGATATATATCGACAACTTTGGTCCGTCACGAGATTGGTAATCTCTGACTTATCCGATATGTCTAAAAACCTATTCCAACAAATTTCTCTCGTCACTACGATTCCAAAAATACCCATACACGCTATGCTTGCCATACCTATTGGTCAGATCCTCTTTCAGGGCAAGTAAACCAGGATGCAAATGCAGCAGCACCTGCAGGAATCGGATCGAATTTTCTGCCACCTGGTAGTGCTTAAGGTCATAGTTGGATTTAAGATGTATATTATGGGGTCAATCCACGCCGAGGCATTTCAATGAATTCTGTCGTTATATCGCCCTGAGATCAACGCAGAAAATATTGACAAAACAATCCACGTATCCTCCCCACTTTCGAGGCCCCACTTTCGCGGCCTCAACCTAATGTATTAACACGGAAATATCGCGAACCCGAGGCGTCCTTTAATCGTGATAATCAACCGAGATCGGGTGGACAACGGGTCGTTTCTAAGGATAAGTTACATTAGGTCAACAACTACACCCGCGTCGCAGGGAACATACATTGCCAGTCCCCTCCAGGTATCAGTCAATTCACAATACGGCCGGTAAACCGACCAGTGCGTCTGCCGTCCAGTTCCGCCCGAGGTTCCATCCCCAGAACTGCCGCACATTTTGGATTTGAGACTATACTCGGGCGAGCGCATCACACCGAGGCTATATAACGAACTTTATCGTTATTTCGCCTCGAGACGAAACATACGAATTTTGACACAACATATCCAATATCCAACTACGCCTCGGCCCGTTAGAAACCGGGCAGCGAGCTGCCCGACGGACCAGCCTAACTCCGTAACTACCAAATTTAGACGGATTTCTCCATCCACCACTTTGGTTTCAGGCTCGAAGTCGTTTTTGCAAGTTCTACCCGTCGTGATAACGTGGCATTCCGTCACTTGGAAATATCGCGGACCCGTGGTGCCCTTTAATCGGCGATAATCACCCGAGATGGGGTGGCCATCGGGTCGTTTCTAAGGGTAGGCGACGACAGGTCGACACCTACCCCCGCGTCTTAAGAAGTATTACGCAACTAGACTCTCCCGACTATTCGTCAGTTGAGCAAGGCCGGTAAACCGGCCACTACATCAACCATCCAGGGCCACCCGAGGTTTTACCCCATGTCCAACTGCAAACAGATTTCACCGGATTAGTCCCTCTTCGGGAAGGTTGCCGAATGGGAGCTGAGCCGCGAGTCGAGCCGACCGAAAATCTGCCGCACAGCGGTTTCACCGGGTTGGTCTTCAAAAAAGGCGCCCGGATAGGAGCTTCCACTCGAGTTGAGCCAACCAGTTCACACTAGAGGCCATTAAAGCCCAAGCTGCACGGAACCACTTGAAAACATGCCTGTGCTTAGGGTTCCCCAGGGAACCTGCATACCAAGTTTGGTAATACTACGTAATAGTGTTATTTAATCAATGGTATTCGGCCTGCAAATATTCGGATGTTTAACTATTCGTTATTAGGCCTATTCGGTCGAATAACTAATAGATACCGAATATTCGTCCCCACATTTATTTAAAGGTATGTATACTCTAATTACTAATAAAATGTATCATTATATATACACGGCTTCACCTGGTTTGCAGTCTTCTTCGGTACTTTGAAATTATCAAAATAGATAATTGTGTCCCTACTTTAAAAAACTACACGTCAACAAACTCCACCATCATTAAATCCTAAGTAGAAAATTGGCCGGAAGTAAAGGTCGAC
This sequence comes from Micropterix facetella, assembly GCA_027564375.1. NCBI lineage: Eukaryota > Metazoa > Arthropoda > Insecta > Lepidoptera > Micropterigidae > Micropterix > Micropterix facetella. The sequence goes on along the minus strand of JAOPUG010000384.1, from coordinate 7,314,341 downwards.
GACTCAACAGAAGCGCATACGCCAAGTCGCTTATCAGCTATGTTATTTACGGGCATTTAGGTATGCTATGTGCTGTACCTTATAGAGTGCATTTGCACATGCTGATTTCCGCTGCAGCATTAAAAGCGGCGGATGTATTTACAGTATTTCGGTTCCTCTTTCCGCCGCAATGCACCTGCTCGTGTACTCATGGACATTTGTGTGAAAAATCGTAGATAGGCCTTTCCGCTGCCTAGGTCAGTGTATAAAACAATGTTGTTTGTGCTTTCTTAAAAGCGACCCCAGGTAGGAAGAGGGTGGAAGGTTGGGGGGGGGGGGCGTTTCACGTATGTGCTAATTCAAACAAACAGTAGTAAATGCGGCAAGCATCGCTTGTATAATAATGGGCCATTCGCAAAGAGTGTTCACTGCTTCTAAAATTGATTTAACTGTCATGATGTTATTCTTTTAAGGACTTGTTCATTTAAAATTACACACTGCTTCCGTGTATATACAGGATAACCAAAAAGAGTATCAATAACAATCTGCCTTATGATGTGTCTATCGTTGTAGCTATCGCTATCGGTTATTCGTTATCGGCTATGTACTAGAATGCGTATGATGTAAGGACATACAACTGTCAAAATATAACAGGCGCAGAATCGGTCCTGTTGCAGGGAGTCTGCGTTCAGTCGACGATCGCTACTTAATAAAACTACCGGATTGGTCAAGTCTGTCGCTTCCCATAGTGGAACTCATTAGTGTTTGAAAGCGTGTTGAACTGAACGCAGGCATGAACACATGAGCTGTCATCTCATCGGTCATTCGATAAAAATCGGCTTTCTCTCGAAATATTCGTGGTTGGGGAATATTTTGTGATTTAATGAAATATGTACCTTTAAATCGAATACAATTAATTTTCATGATTATTCATATCAGCTGAGAGCGACACGATATCCGGGAGTTTGACAGCTTGAAACAGATTTCTATCTCTTTCTTTCCTTTGACGAACGAGTAGAGCGCCTTCTTATTCTAACTACGTATATAATGCATTATAGTTACATTATACCACTTCGGCCATAGCGAATAGCGATGTAGGCTATGCTTAACGTTTACCGATAACATAGTGCCGATACATCATATGGCAGATTGTCTCTTGTAAGGTATAGGCACAATTGTACATCCAACGTCACATCTATTTTTCCTACACACAAATTAATATTAATTAAAGGTAACTGTAAATAATGATAGTGTATTTCCATATTATTTAACATTTTAAACAGTTAATTATACCAAAAAAATAATAATGTGGATAGTATCGCTACACTACCGTTATGTTTTGCGTGAAAAAATCTCTAGTGGAATGCAACTTTTCACTCGAAGACTTTTTTTTTTGTTCAGTCTATTCACTCGGGATCGCGCGGCCAACGGATCGTTTCTAAGGATATACGATATTAGGTTAACATCTACCCTCGCTGTCATACCAAGCGTAAACTCCCAGACTCCCCCTAGTTTACGCCGATTGAGCATTGCAGCATGGCCAGTAAACCGACCAGTACGTCAACCGCTCAGGTCCGTCTGAGGTTTTCCCCTTAGATCTGCATTTTCTGCTTCTCCAGGTTAATTCCCTCTCAGTGCCTCGCCGTAATTCTCAATTTTCAGTGCCTCGCCGTAAGGTGTTGAAAACTTACGGGTTGTTGGTGTATTCGGATTGTAGAGTGTCTCCGTCTTCAAGTCTGCGTCTCATCCCCCGGGAGAAAGAATGATCAATATCGTTATAACTTTCTGAGGCGGCGGGTTCGTATGTTGCATTAGCACCTCCAACTACAACACATACTGCAAAAAGCTTACATTTTATTCACGTTTACGGTAAAGGGGGACATTTCTTTTGCTTACTGTATAAACATAACATGTACACAATCAAAAATTGGTGGCTACTTCTTATCTATCAACACGATTCAATTTTGAGCTAGTTTAAATAAAACAACTATGTAACCATTACTATAAGATTTTTTTTCTAATATGGTTTTTTTCTAACCTAGGAATATTTTTTCAGTACCTACCTACACTATTTTTCAGTCACCCGTAAATTTTATAAAAAGGTAAAAGGTAGTTTTTTATAAAACGTAATTTTGTAAAAAATAATGCCCTTCCTACAGTTAGTGATTTATACGTTCGATGGGGATATGTATATTATTATACTCCCAATAATTTTTTTTACATGTAGATTTTGATTTGACGTACGCAGCGCGCATCGGAGCGTGGGCGAAGCCGCGGACAAGAGCAAGTACCTACCTACAATTTGAATAAAAATTGTAACGGCACTGAATTTGCGTTGAATTTGCGAATTTGACAGACGTCGGCCTTTATTCTGTTTGCGTCGCTCCTGTTTCTTTGATGGTGCAAATTTAATAACAAGCACTTTTATTGCTTAATGTGCGCTCGGCCGCCATTTTGAATAATACATTTCCATCTGTCAGTTTAAGGACGTTATCGTGGTAGCAATCGGCTTACTCGACGTGCGGCTTCCATTTATCCAGCACCGAATTTGATATTTTCAGGAATAGCTATTTTTAGCATTACGAACCTAATTTAGGGTTCCTCAAGCGACCCGCCGCACAGTGGTCATAATTTCGCGCTACATATCCGTAGAATCGAAAGTTAAGTGACTAGCTCTCTCAAACAGTGAAAAACAGATATTTTGTAATCAAATTCAAGTTGCT
>JAOPUG010000384.1:7109612-7120593 GCA_027564375.1 Micropterix facetella | reverse complement strand
TTTAATTGGGTTTTTTCAAAATGTCTCGCGGGCCGGATCATATCTTACAGCGGGCCGGATCCGGCCCGCGGGCCGGTTGTTGCCCATACATGGTTTATCTAATACAGTGCCTTCAATTTAACTGCTATTAAGTGAGGATATATGTTTTATGTGCACACTGTGGTCTACATTTCCCCTAATTTTTTTGGTTATATTTTTTGGACAACGATTCCTAGTTCTGCCACATTGGCTTCTAGCTTTTATACCTTAGAGGTTTTCCTGCAAAGAATTTTATTATACTGTGTAACCAGAAGACTATGTGATAATAAAGATTATATAAATTAAACTTCACCAACTAAGTTGCCATACACCTATAGTCCAAAAAAACATTGGACTATAGTTTAACATGAAATATGATTTTTAAATGTTTTTTTTTTGTAAAAACTATGCATTCAACATGTGACACAAATAAATTTGCTATGAAATGTTTCAGAAGGAACACCAAAATGTTCGTTGTGGTGACCAGTAGCAAAGAAAGTTTGCAGAAGACGCGCTCCTATGTAAAAAGGTAACTTGCATTGTTTGGTTAATATTTCAAAAAAACCTAGTAGCGAAATTGCACCCTGACAGGGCTATCATATAAATTAATTAGTGCATATAAAAACAGCATTAAAAATAAATATTACATATCTATATTTTTTAAATCTCCAACTTTCCGTGCACGCGAGAGTTTGGACCATATTTGTGGCTTAGGATCATAGTTATCTGAAGTTCCGGTATTTGTCTTATTCTATGTTTCATGGTTTAATAATTAATGAAATGTCAACATTGCTGCAGCAGTCTGCACGTTTAACAGAAGAAGGAGGCATATTATTAAATGATCTGATGTTCTTATGGCGTCACAAGTATCACATAAAGAGGGAGAGATGAAAATGTATTGGTACCTATTGTGCGCGGCGTGTAAGAGTACAATGGAATAAAAGGGAAATTAATGTTTTGCCTCTACTTATTTTGTCAAGTCTGCCCCTAAGGCCTACTGTCCACGGCGGTGTTACATATTTGACGAATGCATGCAAGTTACAAATGACGACAGGTGTATTTTGCATCTTTGCATGTGCCCACGTAATCGTCATACAATCGACATGCAAACTACAAAAAGGTTCAGTTTCTTTCAAGTAGTATCGCAAAAGCACGTCTTTTCAAAATGTCAAGTTATGATGAAGATGTGATTATAGCATACAACTTTATTAGAAGTATCATACCTACATTCTATAACAAGGACATCCTCTTGTATAAAATAAAAAAAAATATTATAGAAAAAAATTAATTATTTAATATAAAAAAAAGATTACCTATTGAAAAAGAGAAAACAAAAAGAACAAAATTGACTACTGAGGCTGTCATTTTTGTGAAATGAACATGTGTTTGCGCCTTGCAATACGCCTGAGTAGTGACATGCTGGCGTACGGGCTTCATAACGAACGCATGACGAACGTAAATGCGACACTGCCTCACCGTGGACATACTTTCGTTTGTTTATATGCAAGATGCAAGCAATCGTCAAATGGCGATAGCTTCGGTTTACGTGGATAGTAGATCTAAGTTTTATCGCCGCGGTACCCGCGCCGTAACCGCAAGCCAGATCGATTCTGTGTCAAAGTCGCCTTTTTTATTTTTCTCTGTTGCTACAACCTCAATATTTACTTACTTCATAAACTGCTCCTAATGGCATCACAAGGCAGGCAACCATCAAATCAGCAACGGCCAGTGAGGCTACCAGATAATTGGCGACATTCTGGAGGTTTCTCTCGAGGATGATAGCGGCGATTACAAAAACGTTACCTGAAGCAATAGAAATAATAAATAAAGTATAGTCCAAATTTTGGCGAGTCTCGCCTGTCATGAAAATTAACAGTTTCTCACTCGCTTAGCCCTTTTGTAGATGGAGGATACTATAGCGGCTAAACGTGCGACAGTTCGGAAATCTTAATTGATTAACATTCGCGGTCGTAAATCTGGCCCACATTCATACCACATTCAGAATCCTCGCTCCGGCTTTCGACTATCTAAAAAAGTGATCACCTGTACCTATCACTACGGCCTTCTTTGTTAAAGTCCCGTCATACAGTCCACTAGGTCTCGTCACAACGTCCCGTCAAAGAGGTCCTAATTGCTTTTAAAAGTTTTCATTGGAAGGAGTGAACTATCATGTTACTTACTTAATTACTCATATAGCATCACAACGCGAGCCGGATACTTGCTTGCTATAATACAATATATCTCTGTATCGTTCCATCAGTCGCCTTCCTTCACACAGGTTATCATCTTTTCTTACAATCTCCATTCATCCATATCTAGGTCAACCAACTAGGTTCCTTCCTGTAAATATCAATTTCCTTAGGTGCTTATGATGATGACGATAAACAGGGAGAGTGGGGGACAGTCGTCCGACAACTCGCACTTAGTCATTCGTTAAGGACCATTATAGCTTACGCCATCACGAACAGTCCTTTCAACTTACATATTCTGCATCCAATCTACCTGAGAGACCAGTTGTAGAGCTCACGATGCGACGGTCGGAAGCAGCACATATCGGCCACTGCTACCTCATATGCGCCCATTATTTTTTATCTCTTGATATCTAACGCCATGGGCACGTGCATACCACGTGCTCCGCTTAAGCCTCTCCACAGTCATATGGGGTCTTCCACTATGCTTAAAGTGTGAAAGTGTTTGTTGAGACGGCAAAACCATGTTAGCAGTCTCATTGTTTTCCGTAAGTTGTTTTTGGAAAGTCTCAAGCAGTATTCAGTAAGTCTGAGAGTCGGTTTCCTAATAGTAGGTAAGCCTTGCATGCCTTAGATTTGTTTCGCATCCACCTTTCTTTAACCTTATCTCTGGTTCTGCATCGCAGTGTGGTCCTCGTGTATCCATCTAACAATGGTATTACCGGCTCGGGCCCAATTTGGGGTTAGCCGATTTCTGTCCTGCGAATCTGTACCGCCTCCTCATTACCCTGATTGTATAGCAGATTATGTCTTCATCCCAGAGCCGGATTTAGTCCTGGCGCCATCCTAGGCTGACCATTTTGCCGCCCCTTGTTTATTTGAACAAAATGTAGTGAACTCTAAGGGCTTTAAAAAAATCGAGCGCAAGATTTACAAGCTTTCATTTAACTTGACCCTGTTAGTTAGGTTATTGGTTGGTTTGTTAGTTTGTTACTAGTATGTGTGGGTCAAATCTTGCAGCCGAATTTTATCCCTAACCGATTGCGTAAAAATTTGGCAGACACGGTAAGTTCTGGTGACAATATACATAATATAGTATAGTCGATGTAGCTGTGCCATGAATTTTAAGAAATTGCGTTATTGAGAATTGTAACTAAAAACCATACAATAAATAAATAAATAAAAAACAAGATTTTAATTATTTTCAAATGAGAGCATACCAGAGGGCATGACAATTGTTAATTATGAATATTGTAATGACTTTCGATGTGCTTTTTTCGCAGCAAATGCATCAATCTCTTATCGTTATCGATGTTACGTAGGAGTTCGACCTCTATATGGGAAATTAGCTAATGCCCATCTGTTTTGTTTTGTTTTGAATTACTTTATTGACCCTCGGTCGAAGAAACGGACTGCACCACCGTGGGATTTCTTGGTACCTACCTAGATCCTTTTTGTGTGATTCTTAGGCCGCGCTCGGGTGTAAATTACGATCAAAATTTACAACTATGATTTTTTATCAAATACCTATTTATATTTTATCTTGCTCAATTTCAGCCCTTTCGAATTTGCCTAGGCATAAATACGGCAATGCTTCATCCACATATACTCATTCACTTATCAGTTTGGATATTTGCCTGTGGTTCATCAGTACTAGAAGCACTGATCTGCTATAAAGAAAATGTACAGGTCGTTGCATTTAGGGTTTCTCTCCCTAATTTCACTCACAGCCATAATATAATACCCAAGGCTTCCACTTGAAAAATCGTGGCGTGATGATTCAATGATTTACTCAAATTTAGTCGTAGATCTTGCGAGTATACACCAGTTCTAGATTCTTCCTTTGATTCCGAAACATTAGTATATATTGCTAGCTTATCTTAACCAACATGAATTTCGTCCTCTCCTTCAGGATTTATCTGATATCCATTTTTTTAAAAATGTACCGACATATTTTGTCTGTAGCTATTTTCAACATTGGCCTACCTGAAGTACTTAATTGAATATTTTTTCGGCGGGCCTCTCTTGACATTGCCCAGACACTATAATAATATATGCATATTATCCATCTATAGTCAATAGCCAATCGTCTTTTATTTATCCAAACTCGCAAGCACAGTTGGATATGTCATAATAATACACTTTTATGACACAAAAAAAATGTAAAACAAGTAATCAAAGAATAAAATCAAATAAATCAGTAGTTTACTAACGTAACAAATAATCAATAAAAATGATATAACTCAGACAAAACTAAAGACAAATGCTCAGCAATAACATACGTAAAACACCAATAATTATAATGGACAATCAAACAATATCAATTTATTCCTACGAGGTTTATTTAACTCGTATGTTTTAACATAACAATAATCCGTGTCGAAGTCTTTCTTATTTACACTTATACATTTATATAAATATGTATATTAAATATATTGTAATATTTTGTCGAGGTTGTCTACCTTATAAATAGCATATGTGACGAGCCAGTGTTTAAGTCTATCTTCGAACATTTTTTGTTCTAAAATTCGTATTGACTTTGGAAGGTTATTAAAAAGTTTAAACACCAAATACACAACTGTTGGTTTATAGTCAAACGGACTTAGAGAGGGCTATGCTGGCTTTATTTCGATTGTCGTAATCATGTACGTGCATGTTAAGCGTATATCCATGTATGTTGTTTTAGCATACTTACACTAAACAACTGAGAATATACGTCGATGCATAGTAAGCACTTCGTATTTCTTGAAAAGAGGCGCGCAATGTGTGTCCCTGCGTACACCGGCTATCGTCCTCATCGCCTGCTTTTGGAGGATGAATGCTCGGTTACTGTCCGTGGCATTCCCCCAAACAAGCATCGCGAACGAAAGCCTCTTAGTCACCTAGTGGAAACATGTATGATACACGCTCACGCTCACCGCAAAGAAATTTAATTATTCGGATAGCAATTATCGCAGATGATAGACTTTTACATAAATTATTGATGTCAGATTCCCAATTTAGATTATAGTCTACGATCATTCCTAGAAACTTTATTTCCGTGACAAAATCAATGATATTATTGTTAATATTTGCTGAGACTTGATTTTAGGCTCTGCAACTATCGTGGGCTGTACTATTGTATATTATATATCCTAATTTTGAATTGTCTAGACAACAGCTGTGGTATTGATTTTGAATGTTTTTAGAAAACCCGGAATTTGTAACTTTTTTCCTCGACTATAACGTCTTTTGTTAATGTTTTAATCCTTCCATTGAGGGGTTATACTTTTATTTTGCTAATGGTTTTCCCTATTTGTAATCTTTCTATCATCTTTTTTTCGTTTCTTTTCCCACGAGCAGGATGTAGCCATTGCGTTATACAATTGAAAAATGGGTTCTTTTGTTGCTATTTCCGCAATCTTTTCTGACTGTAACTATGACTATTAATATTATTTTTGTTAAGTGTTTTCATAATTTAAATTCTACAGTGACTATATAAATGTGTCCGATTTCTAAAACATAAATTTGTCGACCGTGAAGTCTTAAGTTACACGTCTTGTCGATCTACGGGTCATGTCTACACATGTCTACAATGAAGGGTAAAGTACCTATGTACTCCACCCTTCATTGACTTTCAGCCCAACTTTTGTTACTGTATCATTCAATGTTCGCAGCATATGTACCAGGTATACCCGGTTATTAGCAAAAATCACTAAGTCATCGGCGTAACCTACATATGTAGTAGAGGTATTGTTAGGTCTCCGCGTTTGACACCAGCATGCAGGCTCTGGACATATCGTACGACCATGCAGAGGCAGAGGACCATGTTGGATAGAAGAGAGAAAATCAGTCGCCTTAGGAGGTGGTGGATTTATGATTGCCGATCTGTGCATTGACTCCTGAGGCTTCCGTCGTAATTCGCCCTTAAATACAGTCATCCTTGGTTTGACTTTCAACCTCCTTTTAACTTACATAGGCCAAAGCTTAGTTTGTGAATTGCTGCGAGCGCACCCGCCATCTCAGATTTGCCGGTTAAGATTCCGATTCCGGTTAGTTTAAAAAATAATCGATAATTGCGAGTCCGATTTCGGTTATTGAGGAAGTTCTGATATGATTCATTCGCGCTGCAAAAAACTGTGCTAAATATGACTGTTGCTCAGTAAATAGCTTTGTGGTAGTAATATTTATTCCTACATAAGGAATTTAATTATATATGTAATTACTTTTAATAAACGGGTTCTCGGGGTGGTACGGGGGGGGGGTGGCTACCTTATCTCACCCCCCGCGCGTTTACCCTTCCGGTACGCGCGGGGTTGTCGTCGCATGACATCCCGGGCAGACAAGACGACCGCAGTCGTTATAACTGCCCGGGTGGTGGGTGGGGTTTCTGCCCTCACCTGCTGCTCTTGAAACTCTTAAAAGTGTGCGGCGGATCTGGGGAAACACCTGGTGGCCCTGCATGTCTGAGCACTGATCGGTCTGCCGGCCTTTGCTCACCAAACTTCCCGAAAAGGGACCCTCTGTATACCGGTAATGCGGTGGCTTTTCGAGTAAAGGACCCCCGATATTTTCAAGTGCAAGAATGCCCCATATAATAAGTCAAGTGGAAGCCGCGCAAGCGATTGTTTCCTCCATTGTTTAGTATTTCCATGTATTGCTTCATGGAGTGTTTTATATACTACCTATCATATATGTTTTAAAGCCGTTTGACATACTACCTGTGGTGTCCTTGTCGCTGCTATCAAAAGATGTGGTGACATCTTTTATTTTAACGCGTTATTAATAATAGCATAATAAATATTGTTTGATTCGTGTTCTCGTAAATGTCTTCAAATCGCAAATCATCATCAGCACTATGTTCGTGTGATCAGCCAAACGTTTGGTACGCTATGCCAATATTTTTTGGCATATACTATCATTTCCTTGCAGTTCATCTTTTACGACAGTTTCCGATGTTGCGAATTTCTTTTCTAATTCAACACCAAAGAAAATAAATAAACAAAATAAAAACAAATATGTAAATAAATATTAAGATTTGTTTACTCGTTGTATAATCCTACTAACTACGTCATTGTGCATTATATGTATTTTACCAAATATACCACGTTCACCAAGTTGAACTAGTTTTAAATTGGTGTACCGAACAAAAGCTTCGCTTAACGTAGACAAATAAGTAGTAACAAGATATAATAGGTCATCCAAAGCGTTCGCCTGCAATTATGTATACAATTTGTAACACGATCCTCCAAAGTAACCCTTTGGAGGATCGTGAAGGTGAAAGACAGCCGTGAAATTGAACGGCCGCCTAGCTTTCCGAAGTCATATCTCATTGAGAAGCTGTTTCAAGCTACTGAGATTCGTGCTGTGTAACTTAGATAAATCACTTTAAAGATGCCACTATTCTTCGTCTTCTTTACGACACTATCGTGCGAAACATCCTAGTAATAAATACGCCCATATGGTCCCGCGTGGATTAAATTAATAGAAAGGGTAAAAATAAAATTCCTTAGATTCTTCTACCTAATTAATTCCTAGGAAGCATTCAGTCTTGGGATGGTCGGCTATTACTCGCTTCAGTAAGTAAAAAAGGAGGTTATTTATTAGAGCTATTCGATTAATTGGTCCCATGATTGGTAACCCCTGACATCCAAAATGTCTTAAAACCTATTCCATTAAGTTTTTCTCGTCACCACGATTCAAAAAATACCCATATACGCTATGCTTGCTCTACCTATTGGTCAGATCCTCCTCTATGCAAGTAAACCAGAATGCATCTACAGCAGCACCTGCGCTACTCGGACCGAATTTTCTGCCACCTGGTGGTGTTTAGGGCCATCCAGGGAGGCCGCATACCAAATTTGGTGTTAAACTGTAGCTTTGGGAAATTCAAATTAGAGACTGTAATATAAAATCGAAGACTATCGCGGTTGTTTGACATTATAACGTTTGACGTTTGGCACTTAGCGGTTGCATTATCGCCGGAACGTCGGTTGCTACAACTCGTTTTTGTCTTGTTTATAACGGCAACTATGAATTACAAAACTAAGAACTTTAGAATACACACTTATTTTTTTTAGATTAATTAGCACTGTAAAAACAATATTTTGGTATGTATGTAGAATCCTTCTGAATATACATTTAGCACATTAGTAGTTTAAGAACATTGTATCAAGTTTAAATATTATTTAAGGCAGTTTTTATGCGTTAGTCTAATGCTGTAAAGTCGGTTCATTGATTTATATAAATATATAAATAATTAAAGAGCACAACCTTCCCGCGTAAGAAATAAAATTCAGACCTCTCACTGGGAAATGTATATATTATGTAAAAAAAATAGACAGTAAACAAAGCAAAAGCCTTCCCCAGGATGACATAACGGTCTTTCGTCCTTCGTGAATTCGTAAATTCTTTATAAGAGACTGTAATATCTGCGAATTCGTACTCAACTTTATAAAATATGCAGGCACTAGATACGTTCCATCCAGATTTAAGGTGTATAAAGTGCCTAATAACACTTTATTTATTTATTCACATTAATATATAGTATTTATGAAATTACATTTTACAAAATAATAGACATTACAAAATCCAACGAATGTTACTTCATTTGATTATTAACTCTAAAAATTAAAAAAGTAAAATTAATACATTAAGGTCGAATTATATTTAAATAGGTAATACAAATGCACATATGGCGTTAGAGAGAATGTGAGAGTTATATGTATAAGTTAGAAGAGTAATGTTTGTTTGGGTATGTAAGTTGATTTAAGTCACAGTAGATATTGTGTTTAAGTGAACTGAGTGTTACCATGCCTTTTGTAAAAGCCTTTTTTGGCCCGTCCGTAGTATTACGTAGGACGGGTCATAATAGTCTGATACATGCTGTGCGTTTGTGTGTTTGTGTGTCCGTATTGCCGAAGACTTCCCGTGGTCTTAACTAACTTTAGTACGCAACCTCCATGAGTGATTCTAAGCACCAACAGGTGGCAGCAAATTCGATCCGAGTCCCGCAGGTGCATCTTAGTTTACTTGGCCTGGAGGAGGATCTGACCTATAGGTAGAGCAAGAATAGCGTATATAGGTATTTTTGGAATCGTGGTGACGAGGGAAACTTGTTGGGATGGGTTTGAAGCCATTTGGAATAAGTCAGGGGTTACCAATCACGGGACGGGCCAAAGTTGCCGATGTATATCGCTACTTTACCTGTGGCTTTCTGTGCGTACATGTATATTTAATAGGAAAATATTGGAGTAAAATAAATGATTGTACCTTAGCTGGCTCATCTAGCTGTAGGCGACAATATTAATACGCTCACTGCTTGATGGAAATGATGATTGGCACAAAGCGAACAAAACGTTTGTTAATGTTTCTAAAACAGCACCATAGTAAATTTTACCCGCATAAAGCCCATCTACAAATTCACTACTTGTGGAAGTTGCAGATTCGGTTAAGCCCCTCGGCTACCATCACTGTGATGTCTGGTCAATACTCAAAAGTCCAAAATGTTACTTTTTTTAGTAGAGCGATTTGATAATGCGAGTTTTTTAAAACCCTTTTAAGTATCCTAAGGAAAATTATTGGAATATGTATTTTTCAAATAATGTAATTTTTCAAAAAAATATATAACTGCCCATTTGGACTAAATATTTAGCAAAATACTCGCCAAATTCACACCAATTATGTAGCAGATATTGAATACTAAATCAGGTAAAATTATTCTTTTACATACTTTCTGAAAATAAATATCTTAGAATTCTGAGAGTAACTGGAGTTTTACAGTTCAAGGATATTGAAAAGCGGAAATTAGTACTTAAAATACACATTGGGCATAATTATTTGTCTTAGGATTGTAGATGAAAATGTCCTGGAAACTACATATACCTATGTAGAACTTATCAAAACCAAAGTGTCAACAGCCTATTATGCTCTATCGCGTATGGGGAACTTCATGTGATGACCGCATATTATGCTCTCGTCGAGTTACACCTGCGCTATGGTATTCGTAGTGTACTGCAAAACATATCGAAAATGCATTCAAATTACAAAAAAAGAAGCCATGCGTGCGATAGTGGGTGGTAATAAACGGCAGCCGTGGCGAAACACTAATTTCAAATCTTGGGATTGATGCATTTTTCATGCATTTCATGCAAATTTTACCGTAATAAGAGAATGGCAATATACCATGACCAAGTTCATCGGAATGATACGAGGTTGAAAACCAACACAAAAATAAATGAGCATGACAACACAAAAATAAATGTAGCTAATATTAAGTATTAAGGCAACCACCACTGAAAGTTGAGCCACCGTGTTTGCAGTTTTATTTAGTGACATTTATTTAGTGACGGTTTGATATTGCAGTATTCAAATCTTCAAATTCTTGCTGTTACATACGAGTACCAAAACGTTTTTCGATATTTTCTTCAATTTATTACAAAAATAAATAAAAGCTAAAGGCTGTATTTATCCTTTGGGTCGATTTTACTCGAAAATGGTATTCCATACTTAGACAAAAAATAGAGAAATAGTAGCTATTTTTATACGAAGTTTTATTATGAACTAGAGGAAATTACCCGGCGCTATCCGAGTGTAGTTTGGTTAAAAACCGGGAGTTTGCCTTTCACCCCTAAGGGTTGATTATGTATTGTGTAGCTTAAATACAGTGGTTTTGACTTTCCATACAACAGAATGTCACCCCTTTCTTGCATTCCTTGGGAGTTGAATTTAGGAAAAACCCTGAGTGCTTCCTTCCACTATCAATTAAAGCCCTGTGCAAAATTTCGAGTTTCAAG
>JAOPUG010000384.1:7099247-7109512 GCA_027564375.1 Micropterix facetella | reverse complement strand
AGACGACCGCAGTCGTTATAACTGCCCGGGTGGTGGGTGAGGTTTCTGCCCTCACCTGCTGCCCTTGAAACTCTTAAAAAAAATATATGTAAGGCCACTCCTAGAGAAATATGCATTTTGCAATATTGCACTTGCGTAAGTGCAATCCTCTTTCGCCATAATCCAAAAGGGGCCTATTTCAAACAGCAAGGGCAAGCAAGTGAGGATCTCCCTCGCTGGCGCGAGGGAGTAAGGGATCATATTTACCATGTTCGGGTGGATTATTCCTTTCACCAGAAAGGTCCCAATACGGTCACTTACGTCAGCCTCTATCTGTTGTGAGAATGATTTCGTCGTCCACGACGAAATCATTCTTTGCCTGAAATAACTATCAGAATCGAGTTACCATCGAGTCGTGTCTAAGGTTATATAACAACAGGTCAACGTTTATCCTGATGTCTTAGGAAACATTCATTTCCAGACTCCTCCGGTAATTCGCCAGATTCAAGGATCCACAAAAGTGTGGGGAGTAATGTCCGCCCAGGGCCCACCCGAGGGAATCGACTATTCCCATGAAAATTTTACAAAATGCAGTTTAAGCATATTGTAAAACATCTTAACTAAATGAAGAAATATTTTTTTTTTAATTCTAGCGTTAATATATTATACCTTTTCATAAGATAATATATGGAGTTATGATTATTACCCCGGTTACTCGCCGATATATGACCACGGTTATTCACCGGAGTGCGCAACTAGGCTTACACTGCACGAAACTGTGGCAAGAATGCGCAAACCGCCCACTGCCCGAGGGGTTCCCCTGAATCCGCATTTCCGATCCCAACTGTCAACGACAGTAGGTTACAACCGCAGGTAGTGTTTACGGCGGCCCTTGTAGGTTAAATTCCTCTTAAAGGAGGCTACCGGATAGGAAATGAACCGCGAGTTGGGTCGATCTAATCATAGACAAAGAGACCATCAGACTCAAGCTGCACGGAAACATTAAAATCCTAATATAAGTGCTGATATAAGTGGAGGCAGAGTTCACTGATGTCTTTCGGGGTAATTCACTTATCTTTTTGGTCGAGTTGTACCGACCAACAAGATAAACTGGCCATCGTGGCCTAAGCGGCATGGAACTGTTCGAACTGTTCTACGAGCCTCAATCTAGGTCTACGATATATTGACCAGTATACCAGAGGTTCCCGGACAGGGATCCGCTAATCTAGGAGTTCTGAGAGATTTCCATAAGGCTGTCGCGAATTCCCTCTCGACAAAAGAGGGAAATTAAATTGAAAATAAAAACTGATATGCAAAAAAAATATGATAGCATTTAACAGACCTCATAAAATCCTTGTTACAAAGTTTTCCAGACACGGGCCCGGTGGCATAGTGGCTAGGTCGCCTGATCTTACATTATAAGTTTCCGTTCGGGCACCATTTTCCGTTGGGATAAAATTAACGGAATTGCATTTCAATTCTGTCTATCGAATGAAATAACAAGACACGCATTTACGCACATATTACACGCACACATACATATAAACATGTCATAATATTTAGGAGTTAAATGTCAGATATACCGCCGAATTACAGGACAATCGTAATATGTATATGTATAGTTACACTGATCACTGATCACGCTTTGTTCGAAATTCGAATTTCGAAAAAGGCACGAAGCTCGAGGCATTACAAGGCGCATCAGGTACGTAATTTCTGAACATATATTAGGAGTTCGAAAATGGAAGATATTTTTGGCTCGGCGCACAGTGGGTGTACGCCTTTCATAGACATTTTCAAGTGAAATTCGCCTTTCATAGACATTTTAAATGTCATTTCTTTTGCTTGAATTTGCTCGAAGACCATGTTTAAAAACATATAATTTATTGAATATCAGCGCACACGGCTCAAGTAGAATTTTTTCTTCAAAAATGTGTATCTGGTTGACATTAAAATTGACGATAACTCAGCTATTGCCCAATTACCCCTTTTTTCCTCGCGGGTGATTTATGTATGATTTATTTGGAATATTATGGCATACCCCTTAACCCGGGAACTAGTGCGTTTTTTTTACAAAAGAATGGTTCAATTAAAAATATATATATTTATTGTTTTTAATGTATTTCGAGCCTATGTCGAACCTGAACATAATGTGAAGTATCTAAGTCATGACCAGTTCATTAATTTGCAATATCAGCCACTGAAAACCGTAATTGAAAAAAAAACTGTTTAATCATTTGAAAAAGCACTAGTGCCCGGGTTAAGGGGTATGCCAAAAAATCTAAAATAAATTATAGACAAGTCACCTACAAGAAAATAAGGGGCAATTTTGCGATAGATGACAATGTTAACACTACACAATATTTTTAAGAGAAAAATCTACATGAGCCGTTTGCACTGATATTCAATAAATGTTATGTTTTAAGCACGTACCTACCTCGTCTCCCAAAGCAATTCAAGCAAAAAAAATCTAAAAATCAAATGAAAATGTCTATGAAAGGCGAATTTCAGCCCACTGTGCGGCGTGGCGTATTTAACGAGCAGCTTAGGCGCCGTATACTGCGAGTCAAACATATTGAGCTCTCGACCATAGTCTCAAAAATGCTTACACATATTACACACAATCTCGTCACAAACTGCAGATGAGAAAGAAAATCAAATGACCTCGTGCTAGACTAGAGTTGCTATATGTCGTTCCTTATCACAGGTACAAAATATGTCTATCCCTTTTTTAATTTCAGTGCATTGGTGTTCAATAAATACAATACGTGTGACCTGAGCATGTAGTTGTAGAGCTCAAGATGTTTGACTCGCAGTGTACACTACTCGTTATCAATAGAAGATGGAAACAATTTCTTGACCCTAAATTTTTTTGTTGTTTTGTTAATAATTACCTACCTCGAAATTTTTACTTGCACAGGTATCAACTGTTTTATTTTCAGAGAGTGAGTATGCACATACATTTTTATCTATATATCTTTACATTTTCTAATAAAGTTTTTCTACAATAAAAGTTTTTTTCAGACTCTTATTGACTACTTCATTCTTTATAAGATTTCACTAGATTTGGCTTTTGTATCATGACATGAATTGACATTTCGATATTAAATTCGATTAGGTAAAATTGCTTCAATAAGTGGTTACTAAAAAAACTGTGACGCTATACCCAACAACCCCCCACCCCAGCAGAGAGGGTACTAGGGGTTCCGTATCTGAATAAGTTTGGGAACCGCTGCAGTAGAATACCAACTATACGTTTAATTACCTATAATGGTGACGAGTATGATTATGGCGAGCACGACCGACGTGGCCGCCATCGCGATGGTCTCCGCGAGGGTATCAGGGCTGGTGTGGTTGTGCGGGTCGGCGGTGGTGTTCAGTGCGAGGTCGAGCAGCGAGCTGTTGTCGGTCGGCCAGTCGACGCGGACGTCGCCATCGAGGCTCGAGTTGCAGCCTCGTACTGTCCACGAAGAGCAGTTGAAATACGCCTCCTCGAGGTAGGCCGGACCGGAGCCCGGCCAGCTGCCGCCGATCGCCGCCGCATACTCGTACATACCTGAAAACAAAATAAGTTACATTATATAGAGTTTCAATCCATGCTATTAGTGTATATAGATGACAGAGTTTCTCTCAGTCGAGCTTCAGAAGCAGGAGCTCTTTGTCTGCGAAAGTACTAATTGATCCCCTTTTGCATTAAAACGCCTTTTAAAATGCTTCCATACTAAGGTCCCGCTAGAGTTAGCGTTGGAATTTGTTGTCTGCAAATATTTTAATATGTCCAGTGATCCACGTGGCGTGTGTATTCTAAAATTAGACTGTCGTCCGTTATTAAGTGTATTCAACTTGCGTGTTTGTGTGTTTACGTCATTGAGCAGAGGAGGGGTCGGATATTTGATGGCGTCTCGAAGTAATGATCAGGAGACCACTGAGTGAGTAACTGAAGTAGACAATGACAACCAGATACGAGGCAGGGAATCTAAAAATTTGAAGATCGATATAACAACTCGTTAGAAGAAGACATGGTTACGAAACAAAATGTGTGCTTGAGAAATGGAATGGTTTTTATTAATTGTTAGGTGTTCTTCACAGGTATTGAACAAGTGGTTTATCTGTCTACCCACAGTATAGGAAGTCTCTCACCTATGGATTCGAGGCTCAGAGTGATTCGCTCCAGGCAAAGAAAAATATCTCATGAACATGAATACCCTTTACAAAGGATGCATTTAGTTTATGTACCACAGACAGGCCGACTTGAACACTCGTGACAACCAGGTTGAGTGGTTCGATCGTTCATTGCCTATTCTTGGTTGTTCTTCCACCATCAACCGTGACCGTTCATTTTGGCAAATAAACTTATAGGAGTCATCACAAATCGTGTTAGTGGTAGTCCAAGCAATTACGCGCATAACAATAATTAATAAACATTGATAATAAGTGAACATATAACATAAAGTAATGAGAAAAAGATCAAGTTTAAAAATTCCATAACAGATTGATTGGTGGAAGTAGGAAGGGACAATTTAAAAAAAAATCTGGCTACTGAATTTTGAATGATAATTTTTAAAATTTACTATTATATATGTAAATGATTGTTTTATATTTTTTTGGTTTATATTTTTTTCTTTTCTTTTTTTCTATTCATATTATATTTTTTTCCTTTTTTTCATTATTTTAATTTTTACATTTAAAAATGTTTTGATGGTAAAGTTTTGGTTTTAAAGTTTCGATTTAAAGTATTTGATAAATTAAATATTAAACTGCGTTTATTTGTCGATTAAAAAATAATAAATAAATAGGTTTAAGTTGACTGCAGATTTAATATCTAGACATTTAAATATCTGCCTTAGAACTGGCTCAGGCCTAGTTAGGCGACTCTGTCAAACGTTAATAATAATATGTCTAGCATATATTTTTTGCTATTATCTCATAACATATATGGCATTCATTATTTTCTAGATGTAATACTGATATAAATAAATAAATAAATAATCGCTAATATTTCAATCTGGAGAAACTCCTTTCAAAACTTTTCACTTTCAAATGCTTGAGTAAGCCTAGCAGTCACTGATAAAGTCAAATGCAGCATTTGCAGCTCCATGCTCTTATAATGGAGATTTCAAAAAAGGACATAATGTGGGAAGACTTTGCTGGATGGATGCAGTGTCGGCTTATCCCAGCATCCCGGGTACCCTTGGCCTTAGATCCCAACCACCCTTTTTATCGAAACAATGCATAGCTACGAGTACTTTCCATTTTAGGATGAAAACTTGGAATTGCGTCAGTGCTATCAACGAAAAATGCCACGAGACCTGCGTTAGGGATTTAGGTAAATGAAGAGCACAATTATATTTTTATCTACTTATATGAAATAAAACCACATCCCTCGGTAAAAATAAAAACATCTTTGATTTTTGCCTTTCTAACATTAGTATTTTTAATACATTCTCACATAATAATTCTTTGTTGAAATGCAAAAAATACAACAAAAACGCTATTCTAAATACAGAATTACGATTCTCTTAGTAGATATTTTTGCAGCTAATTTTTTCAGCAGTCAATATTTTGATGTCTTCTTTGGATTTAAGACCATACTCGGGCGAACCTGTCACCCCGAGGCGTTTCAACGAACTTTATCGTTATATCGCCCCGAGATGAGCGTAAGGTATTTGGACAATACTAATAGGTCGAAGTCGCTTGCGCGACATCTACCTGCCGTAATACCGCGTAATTCCGTAACTCGGAAATATCGCGAGCCCGTGACGCCCTTTACTCGGCAACGACCACCCGAGCTCGGGTGGCCAATTGGTCGTTTCTAAGGATAGGCGATACATGACACCTACCCCCGCGTCTTAGGTCATATTAAGCTTCCAGATGCCCCTGGCTATTCGTCCGTTGAGCAAGACCGGAAAACCGGCCAATACATCAACTGTCCAGGGTAGCCCAAGGTTTTCCCCCAGATCCGACCGCATAGCAGGGTTCACCGAGTTAGTCTTCGGGAGTCATGAGTCGGGCCGACCATGATAATACAAAATTGGCCATTAGAGCCCGAATTTGAATCAAATTGGGGCATTTTGGCCGTATATCTACCCTATTTCGAAGTGTTTTGAAAGAAAACTGATGCAGTCCACCCGTTCCCTTTATTTGGGGTTATTGTTAAATCTATTGAAAGAAATATGTCAGATTATGTATGGATATATATATAGAAACTGCAGAATATCGTAATGAAATGTTATATATATATGATCGTAATATTTATCAGCTTTCTGTACGGCAACTATTTCGAAATTTGGCGGAGGGAAAACCCAAGAGTTTACCAAACTTCGGTTAATATAATTATTTTCTTGTAATGTATAATATATTAGTTAAATTAATTTAATGTTCTGACGTTTGACGCCATCTAGCGGCCTAGTCGAATTCGTGGGGTGTATTCCAACGCACCAAGGCCAGGTGATTCCTATATCGGCCGATAGGTACTGACGACCGTCATTAATTTAAATAATTAAAATATTTTTAAAAAATTAGGTCGTGCAGACCCCAAAATTAACTCGGCTCTGCTCATTGGTCATAACTATCGATTGACGAAAGAAACTTTTAAAACGGACGTAGTTTATCTGAGTTATCGTGCATACATCCACACATCCAGGCAGACAGTCATTTCTTTTTTGGTTTAGATGGACTGTAGGACATGTAAAACGTCGAGAAAAGTTTTTTGACGTTTTAATTTCAAGTCCTAGAGTCCATCTACAACATAAAAAAATGTAGGTATCTGACTGTATGCATGTGGAATGTCGAAAAAAGTCTCGTTACATTTTTCGACGATTGTGATGGGCCGAAGTAATTGAAAACACATTGACACATGATCCATGTGATCAAGAATTCGTTCTGCCTTGACGTGTGACAGCTGACATTATTTGATGCAATATTTTTGTTTTGAGGCTTTGGATGCTAGTCTTTCGGCTAAGCTAATATTTTCGCAGCTTATCAACCATCATGTATTGAAGATAAAAACAAAAATGAACTCATGGTGCGGTCTAATGCTGCCTCGAAGGTCTATTGTTACCCACTTTGAATGTAAGGAACCTTTTAAAGGAGGAACTGTTCGAACTACCTAATTTAGTTTATTGAAGTTGAAAAGGATGCATTTAGTTTGCCTGATGCCTGAGCTGAAGATTCTGTGGATTTAATGTCTATTCTTACACTCTAGATAAAGTGAATATAATAAACACTCTATGGATAAAAACATAAAATATATCCACCATGAAACGATCATATAAATATAGCAGCAGAAGAGCGAAGAGAGTGGAGAGGCCTATACGAAGCAGTGCAGTACCAGCTGAGCACAGACACGAGGAAAAGAAGATGTAGAGATACAGTGGCGCTCGAATTATAGTTAACACATGTAATCCTTTCCAAAAATATATTTATTAATCGTTCAAACTTATATACGAACTAAAATAGACATATGGTTGATTATTTTAATTCATTTGATTTTCTCCATGTAGATGTATAATACGTGAGATTATTGAAGTTTTGAATAATACGTGTGTATCTCTAAATCATCTTGATTTACTGCCTCTATCACTGTCTTCACCCATTAAATCATGGATTTAATAATGCCTTATAAATGTCAATTGGATATTTCAGGATAAGTCCGATACATGACGACATGAGCTCTAGATTTGTGAAGTAATTCTGTATTATCTCAGACTATGTCATGCCCCATGCCACAGTCTAAGGAAATGAATTAATTCCAAAATAAATGTGTCCCGTTGCTCGAATGCGGAGGAAACTCATTGATAATCTGTGGGCTATTTGTTAGCCCAGACATCGATGGACGTGCATATTTACATAAATAAGCATCAGACACAAAACTAAAGTAATTCAACGACATACATTAGTTCCTCATCGTAGTTAATCATGGCGTATAGATGCCCTTTGGGCCGACCTGCGCAAAGAAAGTTGCGAAATGTATGTCGAACTCATGGTGGTAGATATGGTCAGGGCACCAGTACAAGTTCCAGGTTCTCTGCTTCTCACTACGAAGTGTCTTCCCCCATGCAACACAGCCATTTCGAAGTAATTTAAATTTCCATGAGTAGTTTTAGTATTAGGCTTTAGATTTAGGAAAGTTTGAGAGAAGCGGCTGAGTCGATAGAATAGGCTTGGGTATAGTAGGTTAAGGTGCATACCTCTCTCAAACAGTGAAAAACTGACATTTTGTAATCAAATTTAGTGACTCCCGCGTGCATTTAAACATATTTGGATCTTTTTCTGAATAAAATTCATTAAAGGTGAAGTCATCACCTTTTTGTAATTTGATTTTTATCTGTAGGGGCAAACAACTTGAAACTATATTGGTAAGACGTACCAAGTAAATGATTAAAATGTGATGAAGTCATATTTTTAATTTTTTAATTTTTTTCATTATAATGTTCCAAAAAACCCTAGAAAATATTATTTGTCACGCGCGATTTCAGAAGAATGCTATCCCCGCGCAAGCAATAATAGACGTTCGGTCTACTGCGCTCCGCTGGAGTTTCCCTCGGCGTAAGAATGATATCTCCGCGCAAGTAATAATAGTCGTTCGGTGTATTATTCTCCGCTGGATTATCGCTTGACAAATCATTCCGCTTAATGTAGCCGATAGCGGCGCCTCAAACGCGACCCGTTGCGTGTAACAAACTGATAAAAGTTGTCCGCCATTTTATTTCAAATAATGGCCTTTTCAAAATTAAAAAATATTAATCCTATATTACTGATCCTAGATGCATAAATAGTATGACTAAGAACTCTTAGTACATTGCCTATAACTCTGGCTTTCGTAATTTATCGACATCCTCCGTAGGTTTTGAATTCAAAGTATTATAATCTGAAAAATTAATAATTCATAATTCCGTTATTATTAATACTAAAATAGAAAACAAGTGTCTTAGAATTATGACAATAATGCCTCTAACTTTGTTGTAAGTCATTTCTTAATATCATTACCGGTTTACGATTTTATTAATTAAATTTTAAAATGATGTATCGATAATTATAACCGCGTTTTTTTGTAGTCGATAGAAAATCAGTTAAATTGAAGAGAAGAAAACAAAAAAGATTGAAATCTAATGCAAATATATAATTGCACTTCTTGCATTTATATAGCCAATGCCTTGAACCGAGACGCACTGTATGTGCTTCTTCAAGACGATATTTAGAAAAGTATATGATACCGTGTATCAAACAGATTTTTAAATTTTGAATCTACGTAATATGCAAATTCAAAACAGAAATAAATTGGCCTGTAATGAGAAAGCAGAGCCAATATTTACCATCCAATTATCATAATAATATTAATATATTCAGCGCGCCTCTGTGCGATCCATGAAAAATCCATCCTCAGAAGCGTTTCATTCAGGGGTACGTAGTTTTATGAAAAAATATCTGTATTTACTTATGTCGCAGAAAGCAGTTGATTTTGTGTACGCATAATTGATATTAAGGTTTACGGTTATGAGTTGCTTTTTTGTGTGGAGGCAATGAATTAGTTGTGTATATATAGATTAAATACCTGAATGAGGTGCCGTGACTTCAAATTTAACTGGTATTCAATATTAATAACAAACGAACTCACGGTTTAGTTACTAGTTTATCTAGATGACGAAAGTTACTGGAGATATCACATTATGACGTCGGTAAAAAATATCCTCAAATGGAGATCGTGCTTGCCTTGAAATAGAATAATTAAGCTCGGTGCAATATTTTATTAATATGTATTAAGTATATTAAGTCGTACTTGGTTCGCAATACCAAAGGTGACATAATAATATGTAATGCAATGTTACATGTATTAATATGAGGTTTTAACCTAGGTTATTGCCATTTTTTAACGATAACTATTTTGAACTTGGATAACTTTGGCTTGAGTTGGAATTCTACCTTCAAGTAAATTTACATCAAATCCATATTATTTCATTTTCAAAATACATATTCATTTCTCTTTCTATCGCTTGTCATTGATCGGATATTATCGTGTCTCAAATCATGGAAAAGTTCCGTCGTTGCGTCAAAGCAACAGAAACGGCACACACTATCAATAATGTATGGTGACTAAACACCCCGACAGAACACACTATGCGTTATTGGTTTAATCGCTTCTGTTAGTGTAATTTTGACCTCGAAAACGAGCCCTGTGTTTGATCGGAGAATAAGGTTGATTTATTTGGAAAAACTTACAGCGCTCCAAAAAATAATACAATTACATTAATTATAATATTTCCATGTTTTCAACAATATTTCCAATC
>JAOPUG010000384.1:7034834-7045589 GCA_027564375.1 Micropterix facetella | reverse complement strand
ATATATATACCTATTCTCGCATACATTTTGTATCCCTATGACCAGCCTGCTTTAGCGTCGCTAAACCGCAAGTCTTTGGTTAACCGTCGCAAGATTAGTCCACTGCTCGGACTGCTTATACTTAACCTAGGGCCACATTCGTTGGGTCGAATTCCCGTTCTTAATCTGCTCGTAATTGAAAGTTCGCTCCTAGAAATCCCTAGCCTTCCTTTCGCCATTCAATTAAGTATAATCGACTCTGTGAGTTTATGTAATGGCACCGGTGCACTGATCTATTGGAGGTAGATTGACATTACTCGATTATCACTTTGTGTCTTATTGATGTATTATAAATCTCGATGCCACCAAATCGTCTAGAAACTTAACTTATAATAGAAATATACATAAATTATAATATTAGGAAGTAATTTAGAGGCATCGCATCTACGGGCACCAATAATCTAGTCGTTAGAATATCTGGTCGTTTACACCGTAATAAATACGGTTCAGTAATTGAATCGGTTATTTTAAAAAGACTTTAATCCATACG
The DNA here is from genome assembly GCA_027564375.1 of Micropterix facetella. NCBI lineage: Eukaryota > Metazoa > Arthropoda > Insecta > Lepidoptera > Micropterigidae > Micropterix > Micropterix facetella. The sequence goes on along the minus strand of JAOPUG010000384.1, from coordinate 7,045,060 downwards.
TTTTGCCCAAACGAGGGCAAAACGTGTTATTAATGAGATCATGTTCTACCAAAGGGCATCCATATTTTCATTAAAAACTGAATTAAGTCCGTCTAACGAGTATGGATATACGATCATTTTTCCCCCCTATACTTTGAAAAGGAAATTAGTTCGCGACATGTGCATTTTTAATGCTAACGCCCGAAGCGCGATTGCAATTATGATTGTAATTGTGACCTTGTAACAAAATACATGTCCCAGAGCTATATGAAAATTTTCAAGAGCAATCTCTAACACTAAGATAATATCTATTTATGAAGTAGTACTAAATTAAAAAGGTTAGTGGTATGACTTATAATAAAAGTCTTGCTATCCAGTATCTAGAAAGGAAATGCCACGGGGAATAATATATTTTAGCATTTCATCGTTCTCAGAAGGTTATTACAGTTCACTTCGTGTGTGGTTGCTAGACCCATCACCGAATGCCTCCATAGGTGGCGGATAGGGGAATACCTCTTAAATCTATGTGATACTGGGGAAATGAAATACCAGGGGCGGACCAAAACTAGCTTGCTGCTAGGCAGCAGCTCCAGTAGATAGGCTCAGAAGGCAGGCACCGTCGATAGGCAATTGCTACCGGTGACTGCGGCGATGCAAAAAGACGATGTGATGCGCCTCAACGGGCGTCAGCTTGGCTCAATTATGGTCGGCGGCCAATCCATTGCATTCTTTTACCTCCGGTCGTACCAGAACACTGGACCATCGGGTTCTGGTAGTATGAGACATTAATGCGCAGATGAAACTTGGCTTGATTTTTAGATTTTTGGTTTCGAGGAAAAATTCCTATGGCGATGGGACGATGGTGGTGGGAATTTGGATTACAGTGTATCTGGTTCTTAGCTGTCTCCCTGCACATATGCGGTTAGATGAGAGTGGTCGCTCCTGGACTCGATTGGGGCGGGAGTACAGGTTTGGCAGCACATTTGATGACTAAGCAGCCCTATTTAGGATCGCTCTCCTGCTTACCTCTGTAAAGGGGTGAGGCCTAGAAAAGGTGGTCTACAAATAGTACGTCTCACCCTTCGCCCGGATGGCAACCTGAAATCATCGGGCACCAACTCAATCGCAGTCAAAAAATGAATAGAATAGTTAAAATTTTAAGTTTAAATTCAAAATCCTTTAATTTCGCCACCTGGAATGTCCGCACATTTAGACAATCCTATTAACCTATGTCCCGAGCGGAAACCGCTATTATTGCTAGAGAACTGCAAAAATATAGTATCGATATAGCTGCCTTAAGTGAGATCCATCTATCAGACAGCGGTGAACTACGCGAAGACCGTGGTGGATACACTTACTACTGGATAGGCAAGCCGTCACATGAACGGGCTAACCTAACCTAACCTAAGGTAGTAGTGTGGGCCTCGTTATAACGAATGAAATTGCTACACTAGTTGAAACACCTCAAGGTATTAATGACAGACTCATTACCCTCCGACTTCATCTCAGCACCAAAAAATCGTTCACCTAATAAGTGCCTACGTTCCTACCATGATGTACAGCGACGAAGATAAATTTCAATTTCACGACGTTTTGAAAGATATTCCTACCAGCGATAAAATCGTCTTACTAGGCGACTTTAACGCTCGAGTTGACTCGGACCACCACGTTTGGAAACAGGTCCTTGGACGGCACGGAGTCGGAAAGTGTAACACCAACGGAGAACTGCTTGTATCTCTGTGTGCAGTGTGTTACAAACACTTTCTTCCATATGGCTGATAAGTATAAGACATCTTGAATGCATCCACGCTATAAGCACTGCTATCTCATTGATTATGTCATTATATGCAGGGCTGACCTGAAGGACGTGTTTATTATTAGAGCTATGCGGGGCGCTGAGGGCTGGACTGTCACCGGTTAATAAGGGGAAAGTCCGCCTCATCTATAAATCTCCTCGGCGAGCGAAATATACAATCTCAACACGTTTGGCCTTTGCAAAACTAATGAACTCGTCAAAACTTCAGGGTCAACGCTAAGTTCAGCATAGCATCTCTAAACACAATCTAGCGCAATCAGTTGACGAAGTACCCCAACGAGTAGTCGGTGAGCCGGAAAAGAAAACCAGGACTGGTTTGACGACTCTGATGCTGAGATCATGGAGCTCGTCAAAGAGTCAAGTCGTCTCATGAACAACTCTACAGACGATTCCCATACTTAAATCTCTTAAGTATCAACTCAAGTGCAAAATTAGCGTTCTCAAAGATCGCTGGTGGATAAAAAAAGCATTAGAGTTTGGAACATCTGCTAACGTCATGCAAACTGGTCTCTTCTTTCAGTCACTTAGAGCTATTTTTGGTCCCCGACATAAAAAGACTTCACCAATTCTCTCGCGCGATAAATCTAAACGACTTACTGACTATGATGAAGTGCCTGGTAGATGGGCTGAACACTTCCATTATGTGCTAAGCCCGCCCGGCCATAGTGCCGATCTTAGTTACACCAACTCCCTTCCATCTCTACCTCTGTCCTCAGAACTTGATGATCCTCCATGTTTTGAGGAGTTTTCTGAAGGGCTATCCATCTCAAAAATGGTAAAGCTGCAGGCTCAGAGAGTCAACCAGCTGAACTTTACAAATATGGAGGCCCTAAAGTTCAAGATGGTCTGTTTGAGCTCGTGTTGTGAGCCTGGGTTATTGGGGAAATCCATCAGGCATGGAAGGGCGCCCCCATCTGCAAACTCTAATAAAGGAAAGGTTGATACCTCTGACTTTGGGTCATATGGAGGAATTACGCTACTCAGTGCGGCTGGCAATATACTATCCCATATTATAAATCGCCGGCTTGGGTAGCTCGCTGAGCGCATCTTGCCTGAGAGCCAATATGGATTCCGCCCGAGCAGAGGTACGGTCGATGCTATCTTTATCGTCAAACAGTTACAGGAAAAGTCGCTTGGCAACATCGAATATTAATCATGTGTTTTGTAGATTTGGAGAAAACCTTCGACCGCGTGCCGATATCTGCTCAATGGATTGTTGTCACGAAAGCTGAATATCCTGAGAAGCTCTCTAGTGCGCCAATTTCATGATGGTACGATGGCAAGGGTTCAGCACGAAATTGACTACACAGAATAATTCTCGGTAATCAGCAGCGCCAAACAGGGCTGTATACGGACTCCGACCCCTTTGCCGTTTATATCACCTACGCACTGAGATACTCCTATGGAGAGATTCTGGGAGACCTTTATGATGACGGCACTGGACTGATAGCCTTAGCGGCAGGACAGATAAGAGCGTATTCGACTTAAGTTGATTAGAGCGAAAATATCGGTACAAAAGCTCTCCATCGTAGACGTGCTGTACGCTAATATCAGCAGTGAAGTCAGCAAATTGCAAATCCTCCTAAACCGCTTTAATGAGTCGTGACAATGGTTTGACTTGATAATAAGTGTCTCAAAGACTCATGTGCTAAAACAACCGGCACGTGGTACACACCAGACCCGACGCCAATATCTTTGGGTGGAAAAGTACTCGAGGTAGTAACATCCTTTCGGTATTTCGGCAGCCTCATTCGTGACGATAATCGACTCGAAACCAAAATATCCTATTTTTGAATATTTTTGATAAATTACATATCCAACAGTATTGTCTGGTAAGCAGCGGTAGTCTCCGTTTATTTAGTTACCTTCGAGGGCAGATATTGATATCTAGAAACCCTAAAAATCGACTCTAATAGAGATTTTGCCGTGAAGCTTTAGTAAGGGGTTTTCATGATCCCTTTCTGACGTTCCATATAGGATTCTGAACATCACCTTCATATATATTTGTATTTAGCTGCTCCATGATGCATTACTGTGGTATTATTTTGTTTAGAGGTTGGTTCCACAAATTTATGGCACAATCGATGAATTTATATCCATTTTTAATATCAGCATATGTATTCATTTTATTTTGTACTAACTAAAGCTGTTCCGATTACTGCCTATTCATAACTTAAGGCCTAGTGTCATCCCTGTCTACTATTCATTGTCATGGGTCATAACGTTTAGTCGCCGCTTATGCACATTGCCCTATACATTCTCACATTTTTTGGTTCTATATATTAATTATGACTTAACATATTTATAATATGTTTTGAAGCACGATAACTCGTTGCCTGCGACAGTTAGCGCGCTTATTTTTCCATAGTCCCTTTCTCGCCTTGTTTTCCCATTTTCAGGTCTGGATTACCCATTTTCAGGTCTGGATTGCACATTTAATACTTTGTAGATTTAGAATCTCAAACTGATTATATTAATATTATTGTGACTGTCTACGCCATATTCTTTCAGCCGCGCTCGTAACCACGCCTATTTTCACCTTCTTCCCAAGCCCACCTTTATTACCAGCCCTTAATTCAGACCAAACATTATTTTCGCGAGGGACCTCCGGCCTCCATGATTCTATTGATGATAATCGATATGCATTTGTTTATATTGGACGATTCGCCCGAAACCAGCCCCTATGTTTTTTTATTTTCATATGGATTACGCAAGAAGCAAGGGTATTATTTTCCGTTAACAATTCGGACAACTACGTTAGATTCTTTTTCTTCTTATGCAGCTTTCCCTAGGGGATTTATTATAGAACATCGTCCATTCCACCTGGTCAATAAGTATTTCATGATGTATCTCTCGTCGCTCTTTTCGTGGATTTCCAGTCAGTTTTCTAACCGTTCTCTATTTGCAATTTTCTTTCATATTTTTAATGGGTGGTACAGCAGTGCACTGCTCTGTTATCTTAATTAACAGCGGACCCCGGCCCGGTCTTTTTCATTGGGCATGCTCCTTATCCTCGCCTTAACATGCTTATAAATATTACTCGTTTATTATCGTTTCACTATCTGTCCGGTTCGACCACCTCCCTTTACTCTGTATCGTTTAGCGTTTAATTTGTTGTTCTAGCTTGTGTTTTCATATTTGTAGCTGTGTAATTAATAATTCACATATCAACCCAGAATCGATGGTGAAACCCGGCAGATGACAGCCATTTTTAACCCGATCTTGCTGGTCGTGGGAAAACCATACTTACGCATTTATTGGCTATCTTCAGAGATATGTTACACGTTAACTCGTCAGTCCAAGGATCTAGTTAATCAATGCTCAATATCGATTCTCAACACTGAGCTAATTTTTAGCAGCAGTATAATATTAATAATTATTTATAGGCAGCCAAGTATCTTACAACCAACCAAATATTTTACAGCCAACCGATGTCTCCTTACACATTTAGCAATACTACTAATAAGTACTGATCTTTTGTCTGGTTTCCCTAGCTGCCCCTAGGACCATCTCATTAGGTTGCCCAAAGTCTTCTATATTCATACCTTTATGGTAGGTTACAGAGAGTGCGTTATTCCGCTGTTGGCGAGAATGGTTTAGAAAAAAATGCATACATCATAGGAAGCCACTATTCGAACGGGCATACCCAAGGGTACGTTTTGGGCACTCTACTTTTTTTTGTATATAAATGATCTCGCAATGAATATCAGAGAAGTAAAAATGATGTAGTTCGGGGATGATATTCGCTACATCATCAATGAAATGGAAATACTGAAGTTGCAGCAAAATTTTCAGTAACAATATTACAATCAGATATTTGATTTGCTTCCAATAAATTGAACTTAAACATGTCCAAGTCCTATATCCCGTATCCTTAAACATGCTTAGATAAGTAACTTGAATTAAGAAAAATATTTAGAATATACTGCAGTTAAAATAATTTCGGCATGCTGTGCCATATAATATGTCAAAAAAATCATGGGTATAACTGAGTTAAAATCTGTTTATTATGCTCTATGCGACTCGTATTTGAGTACGGCGTACATAGGTGGGGTACGGAACCTCACACAAGGGATATTTCATCCTGCAAAAAAGGTAATGAATGTAATCGTGGGGATAAAACAAATCGATTTGTGTCGTCTCCATTTCCAGAAACTAAAATTACTTACACTGTTCAATATCTATGTGTTATAGGCAGTGCGCTTGTATTTTTTAGAAACAAAGAGACTACGAACGTCATGCCAGCTGATATTATCGCATACAAATAGATTTCGAAATAACAGTAAGTATCAAGGTTAATTCTCCTTTAATATGTTACCGGAGAACAGAAAACAAATATACAGACTACAGATATTCAAAAAAGAAGTTAAGAGGTTGTAACTATCGATTAATTTCTAATTACTGGATAGCTTTTGTGCTACTCAAAAAATATGGTATTTTATATACATTTAATGTGTCTAATTAGAGTTATTAGTTTTTTTATTAATTAGTTTGAACCTACTGCTTATACAATATTTTTAATTTATATGATTATACCTTTAATTTCATGTCCCAATTTTTTTTTCTAATTTTATTAGCTTTAAATTGAATACACAAATTATTATTATTATTGTGATTTGAATATTATGTCTTAATTTAAATTGACATTATTCTATGATACATTATTCTAATTTTATTATTATTCCTTTAATTTCTAATTTTATCTTATTAATTTAAATTGTTGATGCTGAAATTGATTTTTGAATTTAACTATTTACATAAATTGATTTAATATAACTATCAATATTACTTTAATTAATTGAATTTGTTATTGCCTTAATTTAATGTTAGATATTGCACTTCGTCTTATTTATTATATTAATAAAATTTTCTTTTTAGCTGCGTTTAAATGTCTTTACATCTATTTTTTAATGTTATTGTATTGAATTAATAGTGTTTCGTTAAAGTTATGTAATGCTTTGAAATTTAATTTTACCCTAAATGATTTGAATATTTTGTAAGTACCTTTTGTTTGTGATCATCAGGTAGGCAGTTAGATATGGCTATTTGAACCCTTCCTGTTTCTAATAAAAGTGTTTATTTTCAGACTATTCTAATTATTTACTAGATTTGACTTGATTTCCCTTTTCTATCATGTCATGACTTGTTAGTATGCTAATTTTGCCTAAAAATCCTCCGATTACATAAAATTTCCTTGATAAATGGCTAAATACTTTTTTAAATCGCGCCTGCAGTATTTTGGGGGCTTTTACCTCCTCCAACCTCTCACAGTAAAGGGTTTCGCTATACGTAAGTGACTTAATAAAGGTTCCGTATCTGAAAAAGTTTGATAACCGCTGGTGTAAGGCGCTCCCGACCATTTATTCTGGCCGACACCCTTCTTAAATAATCCGGTAAAAATACGAAACTGACTGACAGAATATCACATTTTCTCTACAACAATTCTCCGTCTACCTATTACTCGTCGGAGATTCGTGCTGGCAAATTCGCTGAGCTGTATATCTGTATTTTGACGCTAGTGTTTACCGGCAGCCGAGCGGAATGTATGAGATACGCGCGCGATTTAGGCGTGACACCCGACACACAGATATAACGCATTCAACTTTCCCCTCCGGCCTCCTATAAATATTCCTTCTTGTATTCTAAAATGAGCTTTTCTTGTCGTTTTCTTGCAATTAGCCCGAACCCAAATTAGGCCCCTAGCTTAATTTGGGTTAGTGTATTTTTTCATCTGAAGCTGTCATATAGACTTCTTTTGTGGGAAATTCTACCGACATCTCCATATGTGGTTATTTTACAGAAGCACGCAATCAGAGCAATTGCGGGTGTTCCCAGATATATCTATTGTGCCCCATAATTTCAAAAAATGCTTATGTCAACGTATCGATTTTTTGTGAGTTATCAATATCGACTTTACGAGACTTGTCAACCTATATAGATTATTATCAATGTTTGTGTGTCGTTATTTGGATCAGTGTCACGTTGGTTTTGATGTTCTTCTCTTTCTTGAACTCTGCGTCGATCATGTAGCAAGGTTTTGGGGTATCGCTGGTGGTACTGTTGTATATTTTGGCGTTTGACTTGATGAACGCATTGTTGTTTAAATTGATGAAAGTTTCGAGGTGTGAATCGATGGATATCTTGCTATTTAACTCGAAGGAATTTGTGAGTTCTGAATCGCTGAATGTGTTGCTGTTTGTGTATGGTCGCGATGTTTTCAGAATCCTGATCTGGCTGGTGTATTGTACCTTGGAGATCGTTACAATATTCTGAACGACGTACGGTTACGGAATGTTTTGCATGGTTGTTTGCTGCGGTTGCTTTTCTAACTGCGGACTAGATAGAGTTGGCCTTTGAGCAAGTGGTGTATCTGGAGTCTGTGCTGTTGTTAAAGCTTGGTTTTGTTGAAAAACGTTTGCATGCTGTTTTTGAGTTTGTGTAGGCTTTTTCGTCAATGGTTTTGAGAGTGGTTGTCCCTGAGTTGGCTGTTGCTGTATTTGTAGGTCTGCTCGATCATCTGGGTGGTTGACGTATTCATTAATGTTTGAAAGTACCGCCCGGACTGTGGTAGTTAGCCATATCTTCTTGAGTGTGTCGTCGGGTATTTTCCCGATGTTGATTCCTCTCATGCTTTTAAATAGATGTGATAGCTTGTCGCTGCCTAATTCCATATCGTTTAGCAGTCTTGGTATTTGTTGTGTTTCTGCGTCTCCGAATATGTTGATCAATTTTTTAGGGTTTCGAATATTCGTGCTACTGGCTGAAGTACTAAATCTTAGACTTTCAGTAGCGCAGGCTGTTCGAGTTGAGTGAAAACATAAATGAAGCAGTCAGAGTTGCTATATTTCTATTATATTTCTACTAGCAGGGTTTCGAGCTGTATACACTATTCTCGAGTTTGGTGTTTTCAAAACTGGTTGTCCATATACATATTAGCGAAATCCAGTCGGGTAATTTGTCGGGTTTGTGATGTGGAGACGTCAGTCGAAAACATGAAGACTGTCAGTTTCTAGGTTTTGAAGCTTTATGTCTATGCCGAAAGTGATTCTGTTGGCTATATTTACTTCTCTTGGGTTTAAGCAATCATCCAGAGTGGAAGGTTGATGCAGTCGGTGTTCCGGTTGCGAAGATCTTCAGATTTTTCTGATGATCCGTTGAGCGTCTGACGAGGTGTAGACGTGATGCTCGAGGGATTGGTTCAGGTTTATCGTCGATCTTGTGTTCTGAGTCGGGTCACCAGTTACACGTACGAAATTTTGCGGTTGCAAAATAAAAGACGCGGTCGAATTTTTATAAAGAAGCGTTGTTATTCACCGGCGTAACAAAGGAAGGTCTTAATTTTAAATTAATATTGGAGCCGCCGCCTACCTCCATTTCACTCGCGAGCGCATGCTGTCTCCCTGTGCGGAATGATATGCGCCCACGTTTTGTATGAAAATCAAATGCCATATTTTTTTTGTATTGTAACCTAACCTAATCTTCAAAAATGATATAAATTTGCGACTATATTTTATGTATATTTGTACCTAATATAACCATATTGCGACGCAATCTAAAATACCGTTTTTCTTCATATTGCACTACACCGTAACCAATTTATTGTATGCTATGAATTAAATAAATCAAGATGATGGCGAGTGTAGCATCGTTCCTTATTGAAATATTGTAATAGTAAAACATCATATATAAAGGACATATCCTAATACTGATTCATGATTGTTTAAAAAAAAGACGCGGTTATTATCCACATGCAACACAAAGAAAATACATCTAATAAAAGGGGAGCGACAGGGAGTCAGAGATGCGAGCGGAAGGGGTTGCGGTCGAGCCAATAAGAGCGGGAGGGGTTTCTTTCTTGTTTATAATTTTGTTACTATGTTATGTCACTGAGGGGTGTGTTATTACGATAATATATGTCTTAAAGTGCAAAATATTATTATAAATATTTATATTTTACATCCTGTTGTCTCTCCTGCTTTGCCCTTAGGCAAACCATCTACATACTATAAGCAACGTACTTACATTTGTTTCGTCTGTAAACCCCATATGCACCTCAAGATCTAAGATTTTGCTACGTGGTGGTAGATATTCACCCCGTACGTACACAGCCAGGGGATAGTGGGAGGGGATGGTCGGAAAATTGTTGATATTGCGTCGACCGTAAGAGGTTTACACGTTATCATTCTGACCCCCTTTTGTCGTGTCGCCAGCCATTTTTCACTGCGTCCCATTCTTTGCCTCCCCGCAGCACCGCGAACCCTCGTCCACCCCCTCATCCACCCTGTACGACATATCACGGCCTGCATCTTCAAGCTTGCGTACGCAGTTCTATTGTTAAAGTATTACAATGTGAACGTCGAGATGGTCAATAGAAATATCCCAAATATTCATTTCACACCAGCCTTTAAAAGATATCTCTGGAAAAGGCTGT
>JAOPUG010000384.1:6967524-6978767 GCA_027564375.1 Micropterix facetella | reverse complement strand
GCACGTAAACCACGAGAGATCCATTGTACCACTTCTGTAATGACTCCCTCAATGAAGAGGAATTACTGTGTGGAAGGTGTTCAAATGTTACGTTATAGATAAATCTCATGACGCCCCAAATATCTTCCGCTTTAATTGCTCTGAGAGGAAAAGCTTTCCAAAAACTTTGTATGGTTGATAGTCCCTAGCCCTGTGTCCCTAGCCCTGTGTCACTTAGGTGACCAAAGTAATATAACAATATCTTCCAATCTTCGCAAAATCACATATTTTACACGTTATTTTAGGGATATATTATTTTAAAAAGGCATAAAAATATAAAACACATAAAGCCATTTTGTCTTGTTTTCATCGATATTCTTCCGCATACATTAGTCATAAGATATGAATATTATTAATTAAATATTTTATTCATACTTGTACTAACTATTAATATAACATTTTATACCTAGTTGAAAAATTAACTTCCCCCGCCCCCCCAAGTCTTCTTACAATCCTGAGAGGTGTTGTTACTATGCACAATAACTCAAGTAAACTACGTCCGATTAAAAAAAATCTCCATCTATCTCCATCATCAATTTTATCTATCTAACATGTGGCTAGTCATTTCCTTGCGGCGGTATTAGGCGCTCTCATATGAGATGATGAGTAAAGGGCTCGCGCCACACTAGTCGCCCGGTGATGCCGATCGCAGCGCTGTGTCTTGCTCTCGCGCGGGCTTTTGGGGCGTGGCGAATAACGTATACATGTGTAAAAGCACCGCCAAAGTGCCTATGTTCTCTTGATACTTCAGAGCTCGCCCAGTGATACATCAATTAATTTTATTATTTTATTTATTACAATAAAAAACAAACCATATGACATACATACCAGAAAATGAACTGGGGTCTGCGCATTATCCAGAACTATCGATTGCTGAAAGATTTTTTTAAATCGGATGCAGTTTACTCGAGTTATCGTGCATATTAACATTTTTCGCGCACGATTTCAAGACTTGGCCACTATGGTGGCCGAAGTAACACGATTTATAATTGCATCATAGGTACTTTGTCGAAGAAAGTCAATAGAATATAAATTTTAATTATGTGAAAATGCGTAAAAACCAAGCTATTACAGCTGACACATTTTTGGCATAATTAAAAAAAAACGTCGCCGACTGTGTTGTTTGATGGGTTATTACGACATTGATTTGGTTAATTGCTTTTTGCGAAATATAGGCCAATGGTTTAAAATGATATGGGTTGTTTTTTTAATAGTAAAATTGATGTCTGGGATTCAACACAATTATATCCATTTGTGGGGTTAACATTACATAACACCGCTCATATGTGGTCAGTTCTTTATTATACAAAATTTAGGGTAAACTAATTTTATTCATTTAAACGTACTCTCATTCTCATATTGTACTCTCATATAGAGTTGCATGCATTTGTTCCATCGCTCTTTCCAGATTTCGAAACATCCCGGAAGTTCTCGGGAGTTGCCTGGCTTTCAGTTGCCTTTTCGTCCCTAGTTTCATCGTCTCAGCACCATAGTGCCTCGGCATGATCATTTTATATTTAGGAAACAGGTAAATAATCACAAGGGTCTAATAGATTTGGTGTGTGTGGAGGAAGTTCGAGCTCGGTGATTGAATTTCTGCCCAGAAACTCGCGAACAATCATTGTTGAATGTGAAGCGGCATTATTGTGATGCAGAAACCAATCTTCGCCACGACATAAATTTCCCTCAAGCGTTTGATGATTTCCAAGTGGAAGAGAGCATTCAATATTGGTCCGCCACTTAGTGGGCGCAGCTATTCGTAGCGGTATGGCCGCCATATTGGATCAGTTGGCGTATTTTTTGGACTATATATGTATGTATATCCATATACGGTCCGATAAATAAGCAAAATAATCCGATAAATATCCAGATATACCTAGTCCGATGATATCAATTCTTCACGGAATGAAAATACGAAGTTGGCCGAATCCACCTCTTTTCCAACTAGACTGGTGTCTTCAGTCTGCAATTTAAGAGAAGCAAGAGAATGGTCGTTACAACTCAATAGATATAGCGAGAGTTTTCGTAATGCCATATAAAGGTAAGTGTTCACAGGTCCGCATCGTGCGCATCAGACGGATCGTATCAAACGGATTGTAGAATATTCCATACAAGTGTAATATAATTGCGTCCACTAATCCACAGTGGACGGACTGCACGTATTGGCTCGTCAGTAATGCCGACGCGATTACTCGGAGGGGCAACTATCTGATACGTGCCGATGACGTCATATGGATTGGCGGTCAGTATACTTGCTCGCCCACGACAGCAGCCATTTTGTTGCATCAATATTAAATTTACACACACTGAGAGGAAGGTATTTCTTAAAACATTACATTAGTCAATTTTTGTTAGAATGCAATATTTTTTAAAAGATTTTTAAAGTATTTATTCTGAAATTCAGCGATTAATGTTAGTCAATTTTTGTTACAATGCAAAGCCCAATGCACTTCTGACCAGTCCGGTTTCTATAATCTCCGATTTGAGTAGCGAGACAGCGGTCCTTATATTTCGTTAAATTTCGATAGCGAAAGCGAGAGTGTTCATAATGTCGTTTAAACCGAATATCGATTTTCGCTCTCTAAAAGCGATTCGATCGCGGGAGTATCCATAATAGGGCTGCAGGTTCAACTGTGCCAATCCTCTTTATTTACATTTAAATAACAAAATATTAAGTCTTGAACATTTTCATCGTAAATTATACGGCGATACGATTGGTGAAAAGCGACCCTCTGCAGTGATATATTACGTGGGCGCTGCGATAGAAAAAGATGCAAAATGGTGCCGCTCGTAAAATATTATCAGAATATGGAAGGCGCGAGTCGTGACTGCGTGACCCATCTGCCCGATGCTCCGTCACGTCGCGGCACTGTTTTACCACGAGGCCGTAGGCTCGATAGCACTTGGCGATAATCCCGGCGTTATATATACATACATAATCGTTTGCGTCGCGGATAAACTCAATTTTATTATTTATCCAGCAATACTTCTGTCGAAGCGTCTACGGCGAAGCTGGAGATTTTACTAGCGCCTTCAATACAGCTGAGAATGATAAAAATGATAAAAAGTAATGAAATGGTGAAAATATATATGCGAAAGAGAAAGAGGTTATGTATGTGAGGCAATTTTTCTGAATGTTGTTCTGTTTTATGTTATTATAATATTAACTGGAACAATAACTACGATCGTAGCACTTGAGAAAGAGATAGTAGTTATAAGCAACCAAGCAAATACGGGCCAGTGTTCCGATCCAGTTTCATTTTCATTTATTCAAACAAACATAAGTAAAGTAACATTACAGCGTGTATGCTTTAAAGCAATGCCAATGCGTTACGTACTTATACTAATACTATATTATAGTAAATATTTACAAAAAAGTGTTTTAAGTTGAAATAAAATGTATAAGCCTCTCTGTTCCTTTCCTTCCCTTTGTGGTCAACCATTGGGGTTTTCTTTTCTATTGTGTCGTTTACCCTTTTACCATAATGCCGCGTTTTCTTTCATTTTATTAAAAAGTGACGGTGCCAAGTGTAAGAAGTGTGCATGAGTACTATTGAGTTTGGATACTTTTTGATTTTACGAGTTACCGATCTTGTGATTAGCTTATGTGGTGTTTATTGCGTTGGCATATTCCCAAGCCAGCAGTATATAAGCGAATATGCAGCAAACCTGGAAAGTGACGTCACATGACGTCATCTCTGTAAATAGTCGAAATTGACAAGGAAAGATGGCAATCTGATGTAAAAAACAGACGTAGACCTACTGTTTTATCCCGAGTTGTCAGCAGTGGGCACTCTACCTTCTTCCATACATCCTTGTTCTGCAGGCAATAATGTCACGATTTTTTTCCAAGGTTTATTCACTGATACATATTTGTTTTAAAATAGTGGATTTAGAAGTGCGAGTGTAGGTGGTGGTGATATAGTATTGCGTTATTTGAAGACATACATAGCATTGAATTTAGCTTTTGGATACGGAAAACTGGTCAGAGTTACTTGGTCATGTAGTAGAGCATGCAAGCTGGGTTTATTAATAATTAAATCGGGTAAGGTCGCCATTTTTGGCTAAGGAGAAAAAACCTTGAAAATGTTGAGGAGTAAAACCTTATGGCTGAAAAGATTCTGTGTGAAAAGTTAGTGAACAGTGCGTGTCTGCCTAGTACTTTATTTGGCAATGATGAATAAGAAGCTCTATTAGCAACATCAGAAGTAAAATCAAATGTTGCATTTAATTTTGCTGCTTTAAACTTTTTCTTAAAAATATAAGATTTATATAAATAATCCGTCTATCCATTCACACCTGGATCTAAGCAACTATAAGTTCTGGAGAAAAATGGTTAACTAGAGCCTACTCGGTATGATCTGAAACGGTTTCTCCGCTTCTTATTGTATTTTATATATTTACTTTTAAGTCTATTTGAAATTTATTCAATTACTCGATGCTTGTGTAAGGGTCGCCTATTTCGAACACTATTGAGGCACACGCGCACTGCCCTTTATATAAAATGACAAATGATCCGTATAGAAGATTCCGAAATGCTTCCGTATCACGGTAAATTGTTAAAGCGACATTATATGTAAATTTCGACGATTACCTTTTATGGCAATTTGGGAACCGTCGTACTTGATGATGTTAGCCAGCTGAAAAAAATCATAACTAAGGGTACCTTTCTTAAGTAAGTACGTTGCTATTACAGATTTTTCAAACAAGATTGAAAATTTGAAAAAATAAATAAATCTGGGTATTTTCTGCACCAATTTTTCACACTAAACAGCAAGACCAAGAAGCTGAAAAAAAAGTAGGGCATTTTAACAATAGTCATAAAATATACGACTATCGCAGAATTTAAAAAAAATGTTTTCGTGATATTTTTTTTACTTAAAAAGTGCAAATTTCATTAATTTTCAATATTAAACGTTACTTATTATTTAATGTTATTTTAATTGTGATATTTTTTAAATAGAATTTATACATTAAACCATTGTACTATAGTTTTTCTCCAATAAAATATTAGTATAGTTTAAAAATTATATTTTTACATTTTCTCATATAAATGCATCTAGCTGTCTTCGTTCGGCACATTTGTATGAGATTTTCTTATGAGATTTGTATGAGATTTTGTACATACATCGTCGTCTAAAGGTGAGACTCGAGGTGTTTATTATTGCGTGCGAATTCGCCACCTAAGGAAGTTATAAAGACTGTTGTCCTTCTTCCTTACGGCGTGACAGTCCTTAACGAAAAAACGAGAAAATATATAATTGGACATATTTTTTTCCATCGTAATTAGAGTTTAGACGACAGTTGCGCTTGTCGTTACTAATTTCTCCCGCGAGGTGGCGAGTGATCCAGTGAGCATGTGCCAGAGTTGCTATATGAATAATTTAAATCCCATTTGTATGATTATTTTAGCAATTTATAAGATGTACGATCGAAATATCTACTAACTAGATCACTTTTGGTACAAAATTAGTTAGACACCATAATATTTCTTAAAAAATACTGAAATATGATAGAATTGGTAGAACCTACGAACTCTTTAATCTGCTATATGAATTCATCGAAACATTCCCGGCAACTCTACCGTGTAACGTGGGCCTTGTCCAATACTGTATAAACGTGAAATCGCCACTGCAATTTATGGACTATATCAGAATATATTTGCTAAAAATAATAATAGAAAGAGTAGCGATATATGTCGGGAACTTTAACCCGTCTCGTGATTGGTAATCTCTGACATTCAAAATGGCTTAAAACCTATTTACATAAATGTTTCTCTTGTCACAATGATTCCAAAAATAGCTATATTCGCTATGTTTGATCTACCTATTGGTAGGATCCTCCTCCAAGCAAATAAACCAGGATGCACCTGCAGCAGCACCTGCCGGCCTGATCGAATTTGCTGCACCTGGTGGTACTTCGGTATCCCCAGGGAGTCCGCATACCAAATTTGGTTAAGATCGGACCACGGAAATTCTTCCGACATACGTATAAATAAACAAACACACGCACAAACGCACAAACGCACAACACGCATCAGACATACGGGCCAAAAAGTCCCTTATACGATCACATTGAGTGGTCTTCTTTTCAACATTATATAATTTTATTGCATTAGTGTAGACCTTCCTTATATTTTAACTGGCACCATTCTCTCGCCTTTGTTTTACTTTATCGTGAGCATCTTAAGCCGGTTTAGTCGCAAACAATTAGAGTATTCGATGGAAACTTGCCGGCAAGCTGGGGAGCCCCGGTAATGACTGTTGGCGAAAACATCTTTTGGGCGCTTTTCAAAAGTTGGCTCAGCCGCCTCGCGGAGAATTTGATTAATAATGGTACGCCAAAATGGCTCGCAATATTCCTAGAAGCGAGAGGAGGACCCGTCCAGTTTGTTTTTTGCAGCCTAAGCGCTCTTCTCCGAAAAGCATTGTTCGCCGAATGCATCCGAAGGCTCCACGCGCACTTATACGAATTGGAAAACTGTTCTGTCTAGATTGTCGCTAGTATCGTGAGCTGGTTCAATGCTATGCATTGGAAAGTGGGATGAGATACGCATTGCTATTTGATGTGATATTATTTTTTTAACGATAACGATGGTAAGGTACAGGAAAGGATAGCATAAATACTGCTTTAACTACAGGAACCTCAGCAGCTCTTGTCAATTCGTTGATGACCCCATATAGTTTCGTTCTATTATCTGAAGAGATGGTTGTCGGTATAACGCACGGATTCGAGAACTACGATGCGCCCCAGCAAATTTACAGCAATTCCAAGTTTAAAATTCACCTAGGAAACCAGTGTGGTATCTTGTGATAACAATCTCTCTCATTCCTTACCAATACAGGAATATCTTACTATTTGGGTCATAAGGGCTACGTGTAGCCTGGACTATAATGGCCGTTGTGTTGTGGTTGGCCCAGCTCTCGGAGCAACTCCTATTCAGGAGCCTCTTCGAAGAGGGACCAACCCGGTGAACAAGCTGTGCGGCGGACCTGGGAACGGGAACTCGGACATGACCTGGAGAGCTGGCGCACGGGGCAGGCAACCGGCCGTGTTGTCACTGACTGATTCTGAAGGAGTTTAGAAGTGTACGCTTCTTAAAATAGCGGGGGTAAGTAGGTATCTCTAGTGATTATCCATAGATATGATAGTTTGGGCCATCCGATCTCGGGTGATAGTTTCGGAGCAAAGGCCGCCCCGTATCCGCTACACTTCAGTTAGGAATAACCGCTTTAGAGGTAAAGAACCGTGCAAGCGACCTCGGACCTATGACTAGACGAGAGATCGGAGTAATCTGATCTGCATCTGGTAGTAAGGACGCGAGGATACCTCTAATGCTCGAGATAAGGAGTTGGACTCTTACGGGCCTAGGTGAAACTTGGTATGTAGATATGTCCTACATCCTAAGTCTCTGCATTTCGCCTCGGGGTGATAGAACGATCAATATCGTTAAAACGCTCCGGGGCTGACGGGTCCGCCACATTATAATGTCCCATCTAGATGTGCTGGTGACAGCTAGTTTAAAATCTTGGTTGTCCTTAGCCAAACCGGCCGACCCGTCGACTTTTTCAGGTCCATACACTACTTTGTGCTAGCTCTAAAACTACCCTCTCTGCTTTATGCCAACTCCAGAAAAATCAAAACAATTTTTTTTCCAATTCTAAGGATCTGGCAATAACGAAGCACGCAACAAGTGGCTGTAGTGAACCAACGGATCTACAGGCCCTTGTAGACTTCCACAAAAAAGGTTCTTGCTGGAATCAGCCATAATGGCACTGGTATGGGGTATGGTAGTAAAACCATGAGCGATGTGGACATAAAAAAGTCCTTCCTGCGAGGAGATTACGACAGCAACAGTATGGCTCATGCTATAAGCCTTCAATGCCAGAATGACTGGACAACATTTGGGAACTTTTGCATTCTCCCTCCAATGCATTGGAAAATAATGCTGTATGATTGAACACCAGAAACGCTGAAATTTCATTTAAATGCCTTTCAACATACACGTCCAGAGCCCAGTAACCTCGCTAGTTGGAGCTATTCAGAGAATAGTTCATGTCCTCTTTGTAGCAATACCCCGTTATTTTAGGGATATGTTATTTTTAAAAAAGCATAATATATAACAAATAAAGCCAATTTTGTCTCGTTTTCATCGATATTCCTCCGCCTATATTAGTCATAAGATATGAAGATTATTAAATAAATCTTTTATTCATACAAAAGTTTAAACCTTTATCTAAACATTAATATAACATTTTATAACTTCAGCGCTCACCCAGTGACACATCAATTAAATGAATTATTTAATGTATTATAATCAAAAACAACCCGTAGGACGTACATACACAAAAATTAACTGGGTTCTGCGCATTAGCCATAACTATCGATTGCTGAAAGATTTTTCGAAATCGGACGCAGTTTACTCGAGTTATCATGCATACTAACATTCTTCGCACAGTGATTATATAAGAAGTAGTAATTATATAAGAAGTAATTATATAAGAATAATTTGGTAATAGTAATATCTAACATCGATGCTTCAATTCATTGCAAGTAATTTTCATAACAATATTCTGTAAATGCATGGTTTAATAACAATATTCTGAGTTATTAAACCAGCCAGCCGACGTTGATTAGGGGATCATATTCGTGGGAGAAGTCGTAAAATATAAGCATCAAGATGTTGGGCAACTAATAATATACCTATTATTAAAATCGCGTCGCGGCCAATGTTCATACCTTTTGAATACACCGGTTCTCGTCCGATAACCGAAGTTAAGCAGCGTCGCGCACGGTCAAAACTTGGATGGGTGGCCGCTTGAGAACACCGCGTGGTTTTGCCTTTTTTCCGCTTTCTTTCTTTTCTTTTCGAAATTAATTTCATTCTATAATTTAATTGTTTTATTCTTTATTGAGAAAATTGTTAGGAAACCGAAGAAAATAGGTTTATCATTATTCCATAGTACCCAGACTTCTAGTCAGAAATAATAGTTTTTTTTATTTATTCATATATGTATATATTATATTCATATTGTAATATAGATAATAAAACTGGTAATAACATTAATTTTATTGAATTTAGCTCACGAAGAAACGCCATCTGGCCGTGGCTGCGAGAGCGACTAGCCAGCGAGGTATAAATGCGCACGCGACTGCCGACGCTAAATGGTAGTGTTAAACGAAATTAATTTTTCACCTTGAAGATCCCTTCTTTAATCTCCTTTTCTCCTGATACCTATTTTTCTTACTTAAAATTAAAAAAAAACTTATAGGTCGTGCAGGCCTCAAAATCAATTGGTCTCTGCGCATTGGCCTTAACTATCGATTAACGAAAGGTTTTTAAAATCGGACTTATTATATTATTTTTATATTTATTAATATATCGAGAATTATAGTTTTCCTATAGTATCAAAAATTAAAATTGGTAATAGGTACTTTCTTCCGTTCGACATGTATTTTATGTACAAGCCAAAATAGGTAATGAGCAATTTATGGTTCGTTCGTGAAGCGCATTTTTTTTATACAAAAGCGATTTTTAAAAAGTTGTTGCGGTCTGGTTACTTTGTCATTTCTGGAAAGTGTAATTGGAATAGTTCATTTTTCTCGGAATCACTACGTGTTTTGAACCAAATAGTGGGAGATATTTTTAATAACACAATGGAATCACTAAAGATTTTCATATTTTCGTTAAAAGCAGTCGTCGACTTGATTAAATAGTGAGAGAAGGTTTTGAAAAAAAGATTTTTTAAAGACGATTTTTGTATATTTTGGGGGAAAACTTACTGTGTCCGGTTGTATTATTGAAATTTGGCATTATATTATAATATTAAATTTCATATATATTGTACCACTTTAGGTTCAAGGAATTAAACAACAGTGGTATAATCAATCACCTCTCGAATTTAGTATGGTGAGCGCGTAATCGTCGATATCAGGAGCTCAAAAATTGAGAAGCGCAGGGCTCGCGACAACGCGTCACTGCGCAGGCCATATGGCCATACCAATTGATATATATATCCATCTCAGCCGACATCGCTAGTCGCATCTCGCATGGACGCAGGCGGGCGCGCGTGCCCTTATGCTATATAACTAATCTCTTTAAAGTGTATGATAGCCTGATACTTGAAACGCCTATATGATGACATACCTCAATTAATTGTATTTTATTTATAAGAATAAAACATTAACCATAGGTCGTATAAACCCCAAAATTAACTAATCTCTGCATATTTGCAGTAACTATCTATTGGCGAAAGATTTTTTGAAATCGAACGTAGTTTACTCGAGGTATCGTGCATACTAACATTTTTCGCGCACGATTTCAAGACTTGGCCACTTGGGTAGCCGAAGTAATTATATAAGAATAATTTGGTAATAGTAATATCTAACATCGTTGCTTCAATTCGTTGCGTGCAATCAATTCAATCGTATGCATGTGTATTAGTAATTTTGTATAGAGGTGATTTGAATCATTGAATATTGTATACGGAATATTGAATACGAGTAGTTGTAAGGCGCCTAAGCCGCCCGTTGAATAACGCCACTCAAGTCGCTCCAAACAAATTCTTCCAATTTCGAATTCTTAATATACTTTCAGAACATATACGTACGTACCTCATGGGTCATATCATTCCTCGTGCCTTTTTTGAATTTCAAATTTCGAACAAATGCACTTAGCGGTACAGTGATCAGTGATCGATCAGTGATCAGCGTAACTATATATTACGATGGAATAATTGAGTATTGAATACGAGTAGTTGCAAGGCGCATAAGTCACCCGTTGAAATATATACTGGAGATAATTGGAGATAAAATGTGAAGATTGATGAATTTTTGATTCGGGTCTTGTGGGTTTTTCGGACAATTGTGAATATCTCATTCAAATGACGGCTTTCCATCTCCGTCCACAAAAAGCATTGCGACCTCATTAGATGTTGGTGCATTATAACGGCGTTGATCCGATTGTCTATTACGGCGCAAAGCCATGCTGAAGACTGGAATTTGAAGGCCAGATTGGGCTGCTTCTTCGACTTTTCTCTTCTCGACTTCATGCATTAGCATATAACGCCGCTATGCAATAGCATATTGTACCTCAATATGGCCTTCTTTATATTCTGGATTCTACACAAGCAACAGACAACAGACAGAAAATTATGTGTCGTCGATATATTCTTGAGAAATCGATCTTTTCATCGAGAAAATTA
>JAOPUG010000384.1:6893116-6903494 GCA_027564375.1 Micropterix facetella | reverse complement strand
TCTATTTCTAGTTTTTCTTGGACTTGGATTAATAAAACAGGTTTATCATTGAATATTATTCCAGAATACCCAGACAACTTGTCAGAAATAATGGTTTTTATATTTATTCATATATGTATGTATTATAGTTTACCTGTAATATAGAAAATAAAACTGGGTCTACCATTGATTTTATCGAATTTAGTTCACGAAGAAACGCCATCTAGCCATGGCCGCGCCTGGCGACCAAACTAGCCACCAAGTTGCGAATGAGACCGCCACCTCTAGATGGCATTGTCAAATGAAATAATTTTTCGCCTTGAAGAGACCTCTTATTTCTCCTGATACCCCTGTTTTTTTGCTATTTTGGCAGGTGACCGCCGACGGACTTAAGAGTTGAAATTAAAAAAAATATAGGTTGTACAGACCTTAAAATCAACTGGTCTCTGCGTATTGGCTATAACTATCGATTAACGAAAGATTTTTGAAATCGGACATACAGTTTTCACGAGTTATCGTGCATACTAACAAAACCTCGCACGATTGTAAGACGTGGCCCCATAGGGGGGGGGGGGGCAAAGTAACAAAGGCATAGCATGAATGGGACTATATGGCCGGTGTTACGTAGTACTATCGACGAGCCAAAAATCGGTTTAAAATTTTTGGACAAGTTTTAAATTATTAATAAATTTAGCAAAATAATTATAAAATAAGCGACTATCGTGTCTACATTATACGTAGCCACGATAATGACCTAACCTCAAAATAACATATCTATCTTGAAAAATAGCGAAAGTTATCGAATTGTATGAGTAAAACAGCAACCAACCATTAAAATTTATTTACAATCATTTAAAGAAATACAAAATAACGTATTTTGTAAACAGTAAAAGCCATTACATGATTATAAATCTCGTCCAATGCTGTCGATGTTTCCTTGCGATGTTACTGTCAATAATTTTATAACCCACCGCTTGCAAACTTGCCGAGTGCGCCCCTTTATTTTATATAGTAATATTTTCGTATATAGTATTAGTTTTATTCTTCAATCATGGTTCTTCTATACGAGACCAATTGCTGAAACAATCGACTAAGACAAGATATTAAGACAGTCGTTTACACATAGGGCACTATTTAGAGTCAGTTTCTTCTGTGGAAATATATTCTTATATTCTCGGAAGCTTGAAGAAATGGAGAAGCGTAACATTGCTTTGAGGGCTACAAGCGGCTTTTGCTGTAAGTTAAAAAATGTTTTGATTTTAACGCATACATTTTAATGCATAATTTGATTTTAATTCATACGACTATGTAGTGGAATAAGTTACTGGCTCGGAATGCGCGTTCACATGAAGCCAATGCACAAGCCTATCCACCGCGCGTGGATTGGGGAAAGGTATTGGCTCAGAAAAATTAGAAACCGTTCTATTTAAATTGACTGGCTTGATGACAATCCAATGCAGTGGACTGGCTCTATTTGCAGAATGCTAATATTGGATTGAATTAGTTGATTGTTTCAGCAATTGGCCTCGTGTAAAAGAGCTATTACAGATAACAACCTAATTAAATATGATAATACTTTAAATCACAATATCACAATACTTTAACACAATATCACAACACAAAATCCTAATGTGGCCACCTTAAGATATTTTTTGGCCTCTGCCTTTTATGCCTAACTGTACGTTTGATTTTCTCACATTATCGAGGTTTTCTAAAATTCATTCGAACAAAAAAGGGTAATAAAAGCAGAGATTTATATGGCTCGTCGGGTAATATCAAACATATCTCGACTTATTGGCATCAATAGACCGACCAAATCATGGAATATGACATGGACGGGCCTATGCTTTGGAATTTTCGAATATGCGGGTTAAAGGGCACGCTCGGGTATATATGGAAATCTTTTAAGGATACTTTAATCTCGCTCAAGATTTTTACCCTCCCATCAAAAATATAAAAATGGACGGGTCACTCTCCTAGGGGTAATATTAAATTTCCCGATCGTCGGCCATTGCCGTACTCGAGACGGCAATGGCCGGTCAACCCTTCCATGCATGATGCCGTATTTTTACCAAATTTATGAAAGGACTCGTCCTCTCGAGACCTGATCAAATTAAAGCTTCGGCGACTTCGGCATAAATCTCTCTCTCTCTCTCTCCCTTATAACGGGAAGGTGAAGGTGAATAGAGCAATTTCACCCTCGGTTATTCAGGGATAAAGCCTGCCGGGATTAGATTTAGACAATTAAACCGCATTACGAATTTAATATAATATTCCGGAAATGAATTGGTCTCTTTATATGTATACCAAACTGAACGTCTCTGTAACTGGCTACTTAAAGATATTGAAAAAGTATTCCCTCTTCTGGAAAATGGAACTCTTTGGATGTAGAATACATTTATTTTTTTACATCTCTCATTTGTTCATTTTTGTGGTGCCATTTTGAAAATTGCGTGTTTACCTAACTATAGATTTAAGTCGAGAAAAATTTCAATGTATGATTTTTTATGCTTTCGCTGTGGTTTAAGTCAACAAGGAAGTTGCCAAAGACTTTAATTAGCGTTTGGTGAAGAATCGCATCTTTTACTTATGCATACTTCTTGTGTAATTAATTCAAACGTGGACTTCATATCTATGACTATTCACGCGAACGCCGGCCGACGACAGTGGTAACAGCAACTAATATTGATGTTGTACCACAACTTATTCAATAGCATGAATAATTACATATCAGCAAATGCGTGCATTAAACATTGGCAAGATCCAAGTGAAAAATAATTTGCACCTACACATGGAAGCTCGGAAGCTTTGTTCCAGATGGATACCGTATGAGTTAACATTCGTCAATTTTTTCATCAAAAATAGCTTTGAATTCCTTAATGGGGTAATAGCAAGTATGAAAGGTATGTATATTACAGCGCATTTTGTTAATATTTATTACTGTAATGTAAGTAACGCAGTGAACTACTCTTTATAACGTAACGTAACTGAACTTAGCATTTGATTTTTACCGAGTGAAATATACGAGGAGGAAATCAGTAAATATTCTTTCTTTAACATGTTCTAGCTATCATTTTACTAACTATTACAATTGATTATAGAATAATATAATCAAAGATTACTATAAAGCATTCACGAATACTCTACGACCCTACCCTCCAATCCAGCAAAAGACGAACAGCTATTGTTTATACTACTATACCTTTTCGAACCGCAGACTCCCGCAGATTTTTTTGCATTCTTGGTAGATTTCTGTATAATAGAATAAATTTCTCTTTATGCATTTACCCGATGAACCAAGTAAAATATAAAAAATGAATACACGACTTGGTTAAAGGCAAAACATACGAAGATACTGAAAACCTATTATTAGATGTTAAATAATAAGGCACCACTAAAACTAGAGAATTAATAGAACTGTACTATAAAGCTCTTTTATTCTTATTACACATATTCTTTTACTTAAGCACCAACCCACATATAAACTAGATACCTAAGCCACACGTTTATTTTTGTTAATTTAGGTATTCCCTTGATTATAGAACTACTAACCTTAATTTATATTCTAATTAAACAATCAATTGTATTTTTTGTATTCGGCAACTTATATGTCAATATTAGTCAATATTAGGTATATAAGCTTCATGCATTATGGATAAGTTTTTAAACAAAAATAAATTTATCTTATTTTATAGTTCGCTTGACCTCACAATCTATGTCGGTTGTAACTGTGAGGTACTTCATAGATTCAATTCATGTTGGTGCCATCTATAAGCAATATATATTTATGGCTTTGGCAGCTGGGAGATTAAAAATATGTATATTTACATTTCAATATTTAAAAAATTACCGAGTATATCTATTAAAAAATTTGCTCCTTTTGTTTTAAAATAAAATATTGGATTAAATTATTAGGCTATCCAAATGTCTTAACTTCACAGGTTTTTGGCCAGGTTTTTAAAGATTGTCTTAGAAATCAAGGATGCCATTCATGAGAAAAATTCCGGGGTTCATTAGAGTGGAAGAAAACTTCAAGGAACGGTTCCATAGGCTAACATTTACATGATATAATTTCCAAAATCTAACCAAAAAAGGTCGTTATTATATATTTTGGATAAATTAAAAGTTTTCTTAAACTCGTACCACTTATTTTTAACAATACAACTCGAAAATGTGGGACTCTATTATGCCATACCCTTTATTAGGCTCCATGGTTGGCTTCTAGTCAAACATTGACATTGAATATGAAATATTATATTAATTATGCCGTCAATGCCTTTATTACTAAAGCTCATTAATTAATTATAATCTTCTGATCACGTTTTGCATATATGTTACATTACCTAGCCATATTAATAAACCCACCGTGTATTTGGGTAGGTACTCACTTACACTTTTCAATACTTTGTTACTGTTGACATGCTTACGATCAGTTGCCTATATATTCATTTAAGCAATGTATGCTTAACTAAATTTCACAAATGTAGCATGCAATATTAGTAATAGCGTTGTGTGGCTTCAGGTTTAAATAAAATTTTGCATGCAAAGATTTTTAATAAAAAAATATTATTTTAAAGGAAATTTAAAAATGTTATTAGTACTGCCAATACGCGATAAGTCTCAAATTCAAAGACGAAAGAATAAAAGAATCAATGCGAGAATTACATTCGTAAATAGCCACAAATATTTAAATATAATTAGCTGTTGTGCGCCTGAGGCGCCCGTCAAAAAATCAAATTTCGAATGTTGGAGGACCCCCCCCCCCCACTGCCGTCACTCTCGCCACTAGATAGCGTCTACAGCGTTACCCTTTACAGGATCAGTCAGTGAGTTAGTGATGAGCGTAACTATATAGTCTGATAAATAAAAATAAAATTCTATATTTAAAAATTCAGATTTGGTGATTGAAAATTTTCGATTAAAGATCTGATTTGATGAAGACTGAATATGTAATTCTCAAGAAAAGTTGACGATCATGTGGTATGATCTGTTTGTTATAAATGTAATACTAATAATAATAATTACCTATTATTTGTATGAAATCGAAGGCTATTGCGGTTGTTTGACATTATAAATAAGATAAAACGACTTTACCGCGTGAAGATTATAACACCCGAATTATTGGCGATGTTGCAACTGCCGTTGTCCAGGGTAGACTGGTAATTAAGGTGATTCTACCCTGGATAAAGGCGGTTGCAACAATGCCGAAATGTAGGGTGTTATAAACTTGACGCGGTAAATTCGTTCTGTCTTATTTATAATCTTCATTTGTACTTAAAAATTAAAACACAAAATGTCTAGCTTATTGCCATATGGCAATATTTTGCAAATAACCTAATAATACAGTACAATGGCACATGCGCGTTGTAAAAATAAAGATTCCTCAACATGATAGTGTTTACAAATATTTAATATTGGTATACATAATACAATAATTAGATGAATAATTATAAACACTAGAAAGAAAGTATGTATTAAAACTTAAAGGGAATTAAACAGTATATATCAGTACCTACTCTTAAATATAGTCTCTAATACTCGGTAGACCTATTATATTGTCAGATAACGTAGAGTTGACCTATTCTCAATCGAGGAATTGATACTTTTTATCCCGGTCACCTGTGCTAGGCTACGTTGTTTGCCGCAAGTGACTTCATTATCTGGCACATGCAAGGAGTTGTGATAGATATGAGAGATACATACAAACTCGGAGTAGACAGAAAAACATAACTTTAAATTGGTCTGTGCATAAAACAGTCTGAAAGCGACTGGCAAAATGACTCATTATTCGGAGCGACTTATTACTCACAAAATAGGCCGGAGAAAAGAGTATTTGTATCAAAATGAAAATAAGGAATATTATGTTATCGAATTCAACAACGAGCACACGATATATACCTACGACGTAAACAGTATTAACAACCCTCGGAAGTTTAACAACTTTAAGCTGAAATTAATTTTGGCGGACGATTTATAAGTTAAATCCCATGTGACGCCAGGTTAAAAGCACGAGAAAGGGATAAGAAACAAGTTTCGCCCATTAAAATGGGCTTTAATGAACTGAAAATACCTTTAGCAATTATTTTCATGCTCGCTTAATAAGGAGAACGGGGGAAAGCAAGAGTACGTGGGATGGAAAATGGTGATAAAGCAGGCTACGCATATCTTTAAATTAGTTACAGAAATAAATATTTCACGACATTTTCAAAGTTATGCAAATGTTGTGGCATTGACATGGTGTGATACTTTTTATCACGTAAAGCTGATTTATTCAAATCGGTAAACTTCTACTTTCAACACCTCTAGAAAGATATTGAGTTATCACATTAAAAGTCTTTTGGTTATTCCAGTACTTTTGATTTTTACATATTTGGTTATTCCAGAGTAGATCCGCGCATCTTGTGTTTGTTTTGTTTCCATTTATTCAAGCGAGGTTTTAAGTTAAATACAAAATACCGAACATTTTATAAATAATTTCCTAACTGTCTGAAATGGCATACATAATATACCTACATTAGGGTACACAGGAATCATTGCGAATCTACTTATTAAGAATAAACCAGTTCAGGAAATCATAGTGCTATGTGAAGGCTAGTCTCTAATTAACATAACGCTTTTTACTGAAAATAACAGGAAAAGTAGCGATATACATCGACAACTTTGGCCCTTCCCGTGATTGTCAACCCCTGTCATTCAAATCTGGCTTAAAACTTATTCCAGCAAGTTTTTCTCATCACCACGATTTCAAAAATACCCATATACGCATTATTACGCATATGCTTGCTCTATCTATTGGTCAGATCCTTCATACACCTGCAGCATCACCTGCGCGAATCGGATCGAATTTGCTGCCACCTGGAGATGCTTAGGGTCACCCAGGAAGGCTGCGTACCAAAATAATATCGGACCACGGAAAATCTTCGGATATACGGACAAACAAACTCACATTATTCATCAGACTGTATGGCCCGTCCTACGTAATACTACATACGAGCCAAAAAACTGGTTGATACACAGTAAATTTCCTAAATTTCGTATCGATAAAGCGTCATACCTGTTTTAGGTATCGGCTATATAATATATAAGTACATCATTTATTTGCATTCGATTTTCAACCTTTTTTGTTTTCTTTTACCCGATTTAAGTGATATTCATCAGCTACAATAATCGCGATTATCGAGTTCGATTTTAAAATCGTTCATTTTTTACCCATTATTTTATTATTTAATCGTAAATTACTAAAGATTTTAAGAAATGACTAAGTTAGGGGAATTATTCTCAGGATTTTATGAAACGATTTTTTTTTTCATTATAGTATTAATAACAACGGAGTTATGAAGTATACAGATTAAATTTTTAATTAAAACCTGCACAATATGTCGAAAAGTAACGTAATCAAGAGTTGTAGGAACGTCCTCAGAATTCTAAGTCACATTTATTTATTTATCTAAAGACGTTATTATTATTTATCTAAAGACGTATTTATTAAAGGCCTTGAAAATGCCGCTATTTTGATACAAACCTGTTGATGTCCACCATCAGCTTAGATAATATCGGCATTAGGATTAACTATTTTTATACGCAATTTGGTCATAATCAGTCGTGTAGTTGCTGACATACAATGAGTACAGACTTTCTCTATCTGCATACTTCTTGTAACACGATGAATTTCTTTCGGTAATAGTGACTGTTACAAATTGAACTGTATGGAGAAAATCGAACCGACCGCGATGACGACGTAATGCGAAAAAAATGACTCTCCTTAATCACATCTTTCGAAGAGGTTTATCTCAGGAACAATCTAATTGAGCTTATTCTCTTTACTATGGCGATGTAGATAGTTTCACAATAATATATTGCTGGTATTCAAAATTCCTATATGGCCTGTCTCCCTTAGTACCGTACCATTCCCGTACACAAAAACGTCGCTGTTGTACGCCAGCTAATACAGAAAGACAGGCATCTGACATAT
The DNA here is from genome assembly GCA_027564375.1 of Micropterix facetella. NCBI lineage: Eukaryota > Metazoa > Arthropoda > Insecta > Lepidoptera > Micropterigidae > Micropterix > Micropterix facetella. The sequence continues at coordinate 6,895,543 of JAOPUG010000384.1, read as the reverse complement.
TTCTGAGCAGATTGGAATATCTTTGGACTTTGGTATGTGATCTAAACATTTCTAAATGGTGAATTGGGCGCCAGAAACCTAGTTTTCCGTTGATTATCGTATAGTTTGACTAAGAACCAATATGAGATTTTGTTACTTGGTGCCAGTTTACCCTTCAATGCTTCAACTGAGTAATGTCGAATTTCAAGACCCTGAAGAAGCCATCCATGCGGTCAAGACGGTCATTACCATAAGCTTAATTAAGGATTTAAATTACTCTTTTAATATATACTACATTGATAAGTAGATACATTTATTTTAATGATATTTTGAAATTTTTGGATATGGTAGTTTGAAAAATAAAACTTTTTTTATGTATTGTGTGTCGTTTTACCTATTTCCGATCATTAGGTATGACCATATATAAAAAATAAAGTGGTAATATTCACTTGTCAAAAAAAGTTGCACTAATACTCACGTGGGGCAATACGTACCTACTGAACAGATTAAATGAAACAACATGAATTTTTTGTATTTTTTGTTTTGTTACTAACAATTACTGTCTATGGTTTGACATTAAAATGTCAGTGTTTTTGTGCATGTTTCCATGTTTGCAGTAAAAATACCCTACAAAAAGTTTTTTTTTTAATTTTTTCGACTTAATACCCGTTTGTCGGAATTTCATAGTACTATTTCGATAGTTCAAGTCCAGAAATAGACAATGTATTCCTCAATGCAAATACGTACTAAGATAGTCACTCTTTCAGAGAACACTTCAAGAACAAAACGGAAGTTTTTTTCTGAGGTTGGAGTGAGAGTTGCAACTGTAAACAGAATTATTAAGCAGCATCAGAATACATGACAAATTAATGTCAATAGGAAAGGAAATTTGGGGCAAAAAGGACGACCAGTAAGCTGGATAACTAGTGGATCTTGGATTAAAGCACGAATGATTCACGGAATAGTGCCGTAGACCTTGCACGAAAGTTGGACGAAACTAGGGTTCATGTGACTCATTGTAGGCTATAAACAACTGCTGAATGCGGCGATGAAGGTGAAATAACTTGCCGGGGCTTAAAAATACATTTATCTACAGATCAGTGGAAGAAGGTGTTGGCACGAGAACGCACAAAACATACACGAAAATAAATATTTTGGGGATATCTCTCCTACTACGAGCCGGGTCAGCATGTTCCTGTCACTGAGATGATGTGATAGCGAAAAATATCAACCAATAATACAGGATAGTGTGATCCCAGAGTTCCAGAAGCGATGACCTACTAGCGACGGCATATTCCAGGAATATTTTGCTCCCTGCCACACATCTAAGAAAATGAAGTAGTGCTTCGAAGAACACCAGCGTTCTAGAAAGGTCATGGAACCTGCGAAACGTAAACCCTATCTAAAATATATAAGGTTTTCACAGGCCTGTTTTTGCTTGTTTTCACAGGCAAGATTTGCCTGTGAAAACAGGATTATACGATAAAGGAGAAGCTCATTTTGGCAATAATCCAAGTGTGTTTTAAAGATGAAAGAATGCTGTGTACATGTCTACATCTGTTCCTATATGGTAGAATCCATGCCAAACCACGTCAAGACTTTGATCGAAACCAAAGGAGGCGACATAAAATAAAATTTACTATATTTGCTAAAATAAACAATTTTATTAAAAACAGCATCTTATTTCAATTAATTGGTTTGGTACTATACCCCAAACACGATTTTCTGACATAACCACACGGCACAAAGCGGTGCTAGCGACTAAAAAATTGATGATTTTTTTTCTGGCCCCAAGTCATTAAAAAATACTGTAACATTACATACTATTGAAAGGTACTTATTTATAAGAAAGAATAACAATTTGATGTTGTCATTCACTCAATCATTCAATTTATTTCTCTTACGTTTATGCCAACCTAAATTTCAAGCATAATACAGAATCTACCTTTATGGTAATAAATTCTTTGAAATGGGTTTCAGGTAATGTGGCTATTTTATTATATCTACGTATGCCCGAAACAATTAACAGGCTATTAATTATAGATTACCAACTTTTATTACGGCCGTCGCGTTACAAGTTTGATTTATTATCCTATTAAACGGGATGGAAAGTTCAATATTTTGTACTACGAAATTGATACGTGTAGCGAAACTGAATTGGGTATGGGTATACATTTGATAAACTCTCTTTTTGTCTATATTTCATTAATGATTATATATAATTATGATCTACTTGAAGGGACGTAACCATGTCATATGTGTCTTCAGTTTAGCCAGGTTTTTATTTTTTTACTACAATTTTTCGAAAGAAAATAACAGGAATCCTTAGATGTTTGTCAATGTAGCGGCTTCTTTACGTCTGTTTTACCTCTCTTTAAAGTTCACTTAATTGATTTCCAAGTGTATGGAATTATGTATTTATGTATGTCCGCGGTAACAGTATAGAAA
>JAOPUG010000384.1:6788397-6798580 GCA_027564375.1 Micropterix facetella | reverse complement strand
AGGTAATTTGTAGGTTTATTTGCACACTATAAGAAAAGTGTAACCACTTTTGGTATATACCAGAATAGGACGTTGGGGTAGTAGCATTCATTTAACACCGCAGTGCAGTCTACCTTTTGTATTAATTCATTTAACTCTGTCTCATTTAATTATATTTTTCTTTAATTAATTGTTCTTAATTACAAAATGCGATAAAAACTATCCGATTTAAAACTTCCGCATTATAGCGTAGATATTATCTATGCAAAATCGGCAACTATTGTTTTTCCAGTGATACCAGAAATGGTAACTGATCGCCGCCTGATCCGATTCTCCGCTTAGATCAGTATTCGTGTCTCCAATAAATAAAATATTACTACACTCATTGATTATATACTGCCTTATTCAAAAACGTTCTATAACAGCAATTTAACTAAAAAGTGTTTTGTCTTTTTCTAGCCATTTACATATTTCTTACGAGAGTCAAAGACAAAACACATTTTTGTTAAAATACTGTCATAGAACTTTTATGAATAATGCAGTTAGGGTATTATTCAATACCACAATGATCGTGAAATGCTAGATTACTGGTAATTTTCGAGGTAAAGCGTGATTGATTATGCCATTAGAGCGGCCTATAGATACAGTAAAGTGTCAATTTGTCATCCTTGTTTAGAATGACTTTACACTCAATTACTTCAAAAGTTTTATCTCCATCATGCTAATAATTATTTTGTGTGTAGGTATATTTTTCGTTTATATCAGATTGTATATTTACTCTCATCACTTACTCACTGACTGATCACGAAACGTGTAATGCTGTAGACGCTACAGACTTGAGTTTGCATCCTGTATCAGGTGCCCCCCATATAATGACGGACCATATGCAGAAGAAATTCTTAAGGCACTTGTGCTTTAAGGTATATAATTTAGCTTAGTCGTAAAATCACAGATTAACACTTTTGGAGCTTGATAGTCTTGAAGATAGGCGTACAACCAAGATGTTTTTTTTTACAATATCATCAATAATATATTTGACAATACATATCTGGTTGAACATAATTCTATTCTGGCTCCTCGCATGAATCGACAACCGCGCCTATTTTATACTAAGAGATATAAGTCTAGTTACACCTAGCACTCTCTAATTAACATAGCTAAATATATCAACGTAGAATGATAGATTTATATAGTCTTAAGTCTCTGCGCCTCGGGGTGATAGAACGATCGTTTCGTTAAAATGCTCCGGAGTGGACGAGTTCGCCCGTAGTAGTTGACAATCCCAAAAGTACGTTGATATTTTTGCACCCGGAAAAAGTCGTTTCGGGAAATCCATTAAAAAAGTCGTTTCAGTCCTTGGTCCCTCCCTCTCTCATTTAATATCTCTCCAATCGCATGAAGTTTTTTATATCTTTTTTTTTTCATAACTTCATTCATCATATTTTTCATTTGTCATAGTATTGATTTTTTTTTATATTGTATCGCGTCACATATTTTTGCTTACGTCTTTATTTTATTTTATTTTTTTCTCCTTTCGATAAAATGAATATGTTAAAAGTTAAAAACGTTAGATAAATTAGTGTAAACATTTTATTAGTCATAGTACTTTTTTTTTCTTTTTGTATATTATGTTATTACTAGTTAGCGCTGTTTGTTTGCGCAATATAAGAAAAAAAATGTCCAGGCCTTAGGTGCACAAAAAGGACAAATAAATGCAAGTTTTGCTGGAGTTTGTTTTACTAAGAACCTTTATGTTTTTTGGGTCGCTGAACACGAATCTGATGTTTCCAACCATTTTTTTCCCGTGAAATACGTTTTTTTTTCGAAAAAAAAAAACTGTAAAAAACGGAATTTTCTGTTTTGTTCAAAATAACGCCAAAACTATGCATTTTATGTCAAATTCGGCAATAAATAAATGAAAGAGCATAACATTTCTTACATTTTATAAATCAAAAATTTCTTTCTATGATCAATGGTTTAACCGTGAGAGTGCAAAAAACATGGGTGTTAAAAGAAAAAAGCTCTTAAAGACGTATATTCTGCACTGTACGACGATGTAAAATGAAAATTAACCATTTTACGCTAACGTTGTCCATTAATGATACTATGATTATATGACTGACTACATTTTATGCATCTGAAGTTCATGGTTTTCTTCATAACTAAAAAAATAAAAAAATGTGGTTACATGTGAACAAAATCGCCATTTGTTTTTAAAAATAATAATAATAATAAAAAAGCATCTATTAATTTGCCGAATAATAAACAATTTCTTTATAATAAAGCGTATCTATATAATGCCTTTATAATAAAGCATTTATTTATTTGACGTCTCACCTTTGTTCCTATAAATCCCACAACTTTGTTCCAAAGAATTTCGATTTTAAAGCATTCGAACGAAGACCTTGAGGAATTCTTGACGTACGATCTACGCCCTTAATCCTTATCCCTATACGACAATGGCTTAAGAAAAGAACCAAATCTACTTTCTACAAGGCATTCAAACCCTTTAATAAGAAGCAGTTAGCGGCAGAATTCAATTTGTCATTGATGAGAGTTTTGATTGCATAGGATTGTTTGGCCTAAGAATCAGTCTTTTTCTTCAATCTGCTACAAATACGTTGAATAAGGGAAGTCAAAATATTAATCACAGGCAGTAGTTGTTTTTAATGGCTCTCCTGGCGACGTACAATGCAGTACAAAAACTGCTGAACATATAAGTCGAACAAGGAAATATTCTTCAACTGACATAATGTTTGACCACACAATAATACCTACCATGTCCAAAGAAAAGTTTTTAGTTAACCCCAAAAACAAGGGTCGATTAATATCTATGATGATTGACAACTTCTCACTAGCAGATATGACATGCAAGCAAGCAATAGAACACGCAAACACCTTGATTTTAAACACAGCTTCGTCTTTGGCTCCAAAAATAAGACGGTGATTTTAGTTAGGGAGGATGTATCTTAGTCATTTTGATAGGTCTGTGCTGGGATGAAAACGTTTTCTGTTTAAACCCTGGGAAGAACACCATTTCTCCAGTCATTTTTTCCAACTATTAATGTCAGTTCAATGCTTGCTGAAGACATCCTCTTCCTACATGTTATGAGTTGTTGCGATACAACGTCAGCACTGTTTATGAAAGGCAAAATAAAGTTCATCAAAACTCTTGTGCAAAATCCACATCTTGCTGATGTTAAAGTATTAAAGACTCGAACGCTACTCAGGAGATGGCTGCACGACAGCAGACTTTAAGAGTATATCACCAAGTCCAGCATGGCTGGTGGTTGAAAAAATCCTGAAGAGTGGGGATGGAAGAAAACAAATACTGGCTTTGCGACCGTATTCACTGTACTACCCCCTGCTGCCCCTGCTTTGTTGAAGCTTGTATCCTGCAAGTGCACAAAGAACTGCCAATGAAATTGTGGGTGCAAGAAGGCAGGGATTTCTTGCTCCAACATGTGCCTCAAATAAGAAGGGAATTGCAACAACATCGCAGTGGTGAGTCACGAGGAGGAAGGCGAGCTAGACATTGAAACCGAGCTGGATATATTGCCCACCTAATGAACCCGTGGATCAAATAGAAAGGAGATACAAGCCACAAGGTATCAAATATTTATTATTAGGTAACAATTCATTTTATAATATTGGTAATAATATAAACACTCGCTAATTCCGTACATCTTTGATTCTTTATATTAGAGATGTCGGTGAAAAGTAGGGGCTTTCAAGTAAAAGAAAGCGGAAAAAAGGCTTTTGATTTTTTAATTTAAATAAATGCACTTACTAATGTACATAATTATTTATATTCAAATAATGATTCATAATGAGTCGTCGTATTTGTTATCAAGCAACTTCATTGTAAAATATAGTCAATCATAGAACAATGAACCGAGAAAACAATGAAATTCAGATGCATAAAATGTAGACAATCATATAATCTTTAGTATCATTAAAGGGCAACGTTTGCATAAAATGTTTTTTAGTTTAGTTAGTTTTTACGTTACATCGACGTACAGTGCAGAAATTCTCGTTTTTTCAGAGATTTTTCTATTTTAACACCCATATTCGCAATAATCTCACGGTTAAACCATTGATCATAGAAAGAAACTTCTAATACATAAAATCTAGAAATTTAATTTTAGGCGCGTGGAAATGTTCTGGCCTTAATAAGCAAAATTAATATACTAATTATTTATTCGTTCAGATATGATATTTATAATTAAAAGCTTTTTAATTATTTTCTTACACGTCCGCTATTTTTTGGTGCTAAGATCTAGAACTCAACCCTACCAGAATTCAGCAATATTAGTTTTACTTTAATCTTTTAAGTTTTTTCATGATTTATTTACCTTATTTATATGATCGATACTCAATTTGCCTTAAAGTTTTGATATTTTTTAGTAACTTTGTAATATTTATTACACCATCATACGTCACATATAATTATAACAGCTTTATTGAAATTCATTTAAATTTTAATTCTTCTGGGAACCGTAATCTTAACTTTGTTTTTATTCTATATCACTGATAAAAACCATTAGAATAAATCCTTGATGTGTGAGTGCGAGCGGGGTGAAGGCCTCCTTAGTCTTTCAAGCCATTGGCTAGAATCACGGCACCATTTGTTCTCCTTCACGCGGTCGAGCGGTTCAACATAATTGATTACATTTCACTTTGTAATCTCGAGACCGACGTTTACCTCACACACTACCAAGACTCTCCCGAGCGACCGTTTTAATTTGACATCGGTCCTTTGTGGCGATCGGCTATGACAGTCATTATCTAACGATGGGACGTCTTAATTAATTCTATTACATAAATACCTCGAGAGTTGTTTTGAGCTTTCGATAAAATAAAATTTGATTAAATAAACCAGGTAATTGTACGCCCCGGTTCGTCTCGCGTAATAGGCTTCGTAATAGCTCAAGAGTTAGAGTCCTTGCCTGTTCTACTGCCCGGCTCGCTTGCCTAGTGGATGCAAATGAGGAAATTGAGAACATATTGAAAAGTACGATATCCTAAAAGGTATTTTCTGAAAGTAACATATTTTTAGAAGATACGGAATATTATATTAGGATACGGAATATATAATGGAATATTACAAAAATATGATATTTCGAAATAATACGTTAGTTACGAAGGGTACAATATTTTATAAAAGTACGACATATTTTTAAGTACGATATTTTTTAATTCATTGTCTTGACTTACCCTGTCTACGATACTCATTCCAAACCTCCTCTCGGATTTGCCCCAACCTATGCTTGTGGTTCCACAGTTCTGCGATGGATAAGCTGGTAAATATATTAAACAATAATATTGAAAAAAACCCCAGACATAAATTATCTCACAACATATGGCGAATTAGCGACTGGATAATGGATGGAATATTACAAAACATAAAAGCGAGAGACAACCTTCACAAGCAACTATCGATCCGATAGATATGATAGATTGCTTCCAATTTAAAAACCTGTGCAAATCAATAAAAAAACATGGAAAGAAAATTGTTTCAGAGAGCAACTGACACAAAGATAAGCGTTCAAAAAAAAGCTAGAGCCTAGACATGTGACATTAAAATAGGATCACTGGTAACAATTTTTGGCCTATCGCGTTATCAGTTTTTTGCTATTGAATTTTTGTCTATAACATTTCTGTCTATGTATTTTGTCTGCAACATGTACAATAATATGTCAATTTTACTGTACAATATTGTAAATTATAAATTCAATAAAAAATAATTAAATTGAAACAGATATGGAAAATTGTAAACATGCTGATATACAGACAAAAACGGTCAAACGTTACGATACAAAACATGAATAGAAATGGAAATTCTATAAAATTATAGTCACAGAATACTCAAGAATGAGTTTTTTGAAAACATAGGGCCATACCTAACTGACAATACTTTAAAAATATGCAAGAAAACGGAAAAAAAACTTGCAAATAAAATGTGATACACCTCTGTACTTTTCTCGCCAGCTGAACTTTTAGAGATTTCCTGAGTTATTAGTCCACTCAAGGATAAAAGAAAACCACAAGTACTGATCATATATGGATAGATATATTGAAAAATAGCAAAAAAGTTGAGGTATTTACTCACCTCACATATTTGAGCCTTAATTCCGGTGGGTCTCCTAAACATCCGAAAAAAGCAGTCTTTGCCCCATAAATAAAGGAGGAGAACGAGACGAGGTCAGCTGCTATAGGTCGATTAGCAATTAAACACTTTATACAAAATAATAAAACAAATAGCAAAAATCGACAGGTTTTCTGGAACCAATATCCTGCTATCAAAAAATCAATATGGCTTTAGAGGGGGCACAAAATACGTTTCATAATATATCCATCAACATTGTCGAGGTTCTAGATAGAGGGGGTAAATGTATTGCGGTGTACCTGGGCCTATCTAAAGTCTGCGATACAATTAAAAAAAAAATCTAAATCAAGCCACACAATTTTGAGATTCGTGGGCTCCTTTCAAGTGGTTCATGAACTTAAAGTAAATTACGAGTAGGTCCTTTTTCACCAAACTAGAGAATATAGAGAAAGCTAAATGCCACTTTTTCGTTCAATAATGGTAATACACTACCCTACGCTAATGTTTCTCTAGTACTCAGTGAATTTTAAAGTATGACCTTTTTAACCGCCAATATATTCGTTTTTTTTTTCAGAAATATGGAGTAATATTAAACATGAAGTTACTCTTCATTAGTTTCCAGAATTTTAGAAGGCGTATTTTCTATGTCAACGTAGTTATATGTAAAATGACGTAAAAATTACCCCATTGGGCAATAAAATATGAATCTAAAATAAGTTTATTGTATTCAGAAAAGGTATCAAAATTGCCCATTTATGAAAACGGCGTCTATATGATTCTTTCAACATCCTTGCTCTAAGAATTCGGTACACATTTTTCAGTAGTTAGTTTTGGCGTGAGAAACTACGGACGTACGAGAATTGCGATCCACTCGCGATGGTATGTAGATGCAAAAGTGCTCAGTAATATCTAAATGTCAGTCGGCTCTCGTACATTGAAAGTCAAGCATTCACGTTAGTTAAGATGTCGTATAAAACCCTTGGCTGCCTTCTGCCTTGCTCTTATAACTGTATATTGCGAATTCAAATTTGAGTACACACATTTCACTGCACTGCGAACTACGCAAATGCAAAATATGACATCGAAGATATTATATGAAACTATCCGCTATCTTAGTTCCCTGACTTGGTCCGCTATCTTATTCCCTGACTTGGACTTGTTAACTGAGAGCTTGCGAGTTCGATCGACGATCATAAGCTTCTTCCTTCTTCTGTTCTTCTCGTAATTTCGAGTGGTCATCGCATACAGCCAAAATGCTTTGCATTCTCTATAAGACATTGGATAAGAGCAATTGTAATCCATTTCGGCTAGATAAAACGAGAAAATCACCGAAGAAATGAGACCGGCAGCGCAGTAATGACGTGTGACCTCATAAATTTTCTGCTCCTTTTATCCCGTCTCCTCGTTTCCATTTAAATAGGCACTTGAATCACGCGGCTTGCCACGGGAAAACCCCGAAAACGTTGAGATTAATCTGTCACTCAGGTATAACGGCGCAACCGCTTTATTGTAATATTTCGAGGTGGCACGAGATTGCTTGCTGGCACCGGTATACCTTTTTTATAGCTGTTTTTAAGCATTTTATAGAGTTGTTACATTAACACTACGTATAATCGGTTCTATTACGCAATATATTTAGATTTTGCCATCAAGAAACAGTTTTATTTTATTTTAAATTTACGACTTAAATAAAAAGCTAATTATTTCGTAGTTCTTTGCATACAAGAAGTCACTATCACGATTTTCAACTTTCAACGATAAACGTTTAACTTAGACTTAAATTTTTAACATTAACTTTGCCTATAATACAGATAAAACTTTAAAGTCAACTTCAACATTGACGTTGACTTTACTATTCCAAATCTATTGCCCTATTGAAGACTTGATTTTGAAACGCGCTCATGTCACTGGGCCTATTTTATTTGAGTGATGTCGGGGAAAAAATGTTTTTTTTAATTTTTATATTTTTGTAATGTTATGTTTACCGTCGATAAGCAAAATTGTTACTAATAAAATTTTGATTTCTTCGAAATAAATTATCAAACACCTGAGTATTGACAAATCAATAAAAAAATATAGCGAATTCAAATAAACGTTGTTCATTTTTTTTATTTTCTCAACAATCATGATCATTAGTACCGCACTAGCTAGCGGGCCACCGTTCCGCTCTTTGTATAAAATCAAAGTTCAACTGCGTCCCATTTATTGAACAAGAAATATTACACCGTGGAGAATTAACCGGAAACCAATCACTATACGGAACGACACACCTGCTAAAGAAGCACCAAAATGAAGTCAATCTAGAATTTCCAAAACTCGTTTACTAGGCGCGTCAAATCATCAATAACACTTGAGGGGATTAGCCTTATCTCCGCGCTGACGCATGAGAACAATGGATAGGTTCAAAACACTGGCACTTGACGAGTTCAGGGTTTGATATCTTGTACATCATACGCCGGCCCACAGCATCATTATTTTGCATCAGTTTTTGGCGAAAAGCAGCAGTGCGCTCATTGAAAACTTCCTCACCCCTTATTCACCTGACTCGGCAGCAGTGAACTGAACTCCCTTCCCGATACTTCCTCACCCCTTATTCACCTGACTCGGCAGCAGTGAACTGAACTCCCTTCCCGATACTAGAAATTGTCTTCAAAGAAAAGCGCATTGGGGATATTTTATTAATTAAAGCAAATGTGACGGCGGATTTCACCAGCATTCTATTAATTGATTTTGCCGAGGCGCTCCACGGTCTCTGCAACCATTCTTGCAAGTATGTGAAGTCCGAAAGGATTGAATATTGAAAACTTATACTGTGATAGTTTTATTTTTGCCATCATGACATTTTTTTTTTTGAGGTACTCTCGAGATGTTAGTAATTCTTACATAGAACCTATCAGTCAAAAACGTGCCTTGATAACAAAATTGCTTCATGAGTGACACCACCGGCTGGTCTTCGTATTCTGATTACCGCTTTGTATTCTGATTATTGATACTAAATTTAGACCCGCATATTTTACCTACTGGTCCATAATACACATAGCTTAACTAATACTGTTAGCGTACGCGTTGCAAATTACACTCAGTTTAGATGCGCTTACATGCCCGATTTCCAACTAGTAATTAATATGCGACAAGCTTGTAACAAGCGACACAACTTATTAGAGTAGGTACATGGGAAGCGTCGTGGAAACAACTGTCTCAAGTTTGGTGGAAGTTTGCCAAAAACGGGTGGAAGAAACTAGCTTAAAATTCTTAGCCACAGCGAAGAATGGGAAACAGGTGCACTCTAGCGTTTTTCCAATGCCAACATAAGGGATACTTAAAAGTTTCAACTTGCTCGCCTAAAGTTATATTTTCATATTTATTTTACCGGTCGGCGGTTAATTTCAGATATTAATAGGGAAGTTTTTAAGCTAACGGAAAGAACTAAGGCCGTGGTTGGATAGAAAAAAATAGCTACAAGGTGTCGGATAATAGTCACTTATGACTAAGCATCCTTCGTCATGATGAAAGAACATTTAAACTTAAACGTAGGGAAAAATAGGGGTAGATAAATGATAAGAGAATAAAAACCTTCGAAAGTTTTCGAAACGCTTCGAAAGTTAAGTTCATTTTACCAAAACATTACATCCTTTAATTAATTTCAAATCCAATTGATTTTTTTATTTATATAATAGAAACCTCTCGTGCACATTCCAATTAAAAATATTTTCTGCTTATAAAAGGAATTATAAATATTTAGAATTAACAGGTTCTCAGCATTTAACATTGCATTCTATTCACATGTTTGCGGAATTGTTATCGGATTGTTTTGAAATCCTATTCACAAAATTATTTGCCGTTGGTTTAGCGGTATTTTCAGCATGTACAAACCTGTGACAAAGAAACATCAGTTCCTCACAATCATAATACCAAATACCTATTTTAGCTTGTAAATTTTAATAATTTTTGGCTTTTTAATGTAGCGTTTTGCTGTGAAAATTAAATTCTTAATGTAATAAATATTTTCCGATAATAAAGGATCTTTTTTTAGAGGTTTGGTTTTTATATTGACAACATTTTTTCCAGCGACAGCCAATTTGACAGTTGACAGCT
>JAOPUG010000384.1:6512442-6527735 GCA_027564375.1 Micropterix facetella | reverse complement strand
GTAATTTTTATCAAAATCCAGCATCCTTTGATGTAAATTATATATGATAACCATTATCGTAAGAATATTTATCCCAAACAATTGCCCAGTTACTTCTCACCGCACATTTTTGCATGCATAATATAATAAATGTAGAAGCATACATTTACTGATATTTACCTTTTTTTTTCAGAAACAATCCCCACATTAAAGCGGCCACATTTGAATAATTTTCTTAGATCGCCACAAAAAAAAATGTACGTGGTTATCATACATTTTCAGCGTTTTATACTGATCATATCATCGTCATTGAATCATTATTTCATCAGCAACTAACGTTTGTTTTGGAAAATCATAATTAAATGTCAAAAAAGTTATAAAACAAGCAGTACACTGCCGCGATTGCTTTCTATAAAAAACATTAAAAAAATATTGAATAATTGTAAAATTGTGAATTGTATCACCGGATTTTGTATAAATGGTGAATTTGTAAATTTTTGTATTGAATAGAAACTTTTTTTTCTATAATAAAATCGGATTTTGATTTCCTCTTTATTAAAATACACCCAATTTAATATAATGCATTTATTTTCAATTGCTTTTAAACCAAGACAGTAGTTATAATAGTGTAATTAATACAAAGGAAGAATTATTTGTAAAAATCACATTTTCATGTTTTGTTTACAATGTTATTTAAGTACAATAATAATGAATATAAAGTTAAGACTCTCTTCATTATTTCTTTGATCTAGCTAATCTAGCAATTATAACATTTTTATGATAATAATTATTACAATAAAAAATTATCATCGATGGAATTTAGTGAAAAAATAAGTATCCACATTCCATGAATTTACTATATCTCTTATCAGCAAGCTAACATAAAAAAAAACAAATTATTAAGACTGATTAGGGTTTCGCTTAAGGGAACATAATTGATACAAAAAATTCAGTCGACTTATAATCAATTAAAGGAATCTCAATTTCTTATTAAATTTGGTCGACCGAGTGTCATTCATCTGGCAGACTTCTCTCTCTAAAACATCATTACAAATTCATACGTTACGTCATCATTTACCAACCCAGTCAAGTGGTCGCCCGCTGGCCTAATTGCCCAAGGCAAAATCCTGAAAAGATGTTAAAACTGACGCTGCCGAGATCTGAATATTTTACATGACAAAATTAATGGATCTACGTTTCAGTCGCCCTTAACTTTTAAATGGAAAATAATTTTATTAAGTACGACCAAAAAACTACATTTTGCTATAATCTCTTAAAATACTCCAACCTTATCAATGTTTACGAACACAATAATGTTTAATCAAAAAATTAAGAATTATGGAAACACAATGTTAAAATATACATTAAATAAAATACATCGTATAATAAGCTATTTCGTTGTCTGAGTTAAAATGACGAATAAAGGAAAATTTGAAGTGTAATGAAATCAACTTTGAAAGAGAAACCTACTTCTTTTGTTTTGAACACAGCCGATGTTTAAACTATCTAAAGTTAAAAATAACAAATTTCAACAAGCCACTTTACTTTTATTAGAATAAGTGATTTTAAGCTAAGATTTAGGTGAAGTTTTTAAGTATAGCGTATTTTTTGAAGAAAATGTTATTCGTAAGCTATATATACTTTTCGAAAATACATTTTAAACAGGAGAAAAAGATGAGAATAAATTACTTTAACTATAGCTAGTCATAGTTAGTTATATACTCCTCGTTCTGACGATACCCTTATAAGTAATCAACTAAATGATATGCAAGTGTTTTAGGCAGGCATTTTTTTCAATTTTAATAATTAAATATTTATTAACATACGTTTATAATGAATAGATATAGGTAAAACAAAAACAATATTAAATAACGCCATTAGTTTATGCCCAGGTCTATGGACCGTGCATTTCTTTTATCTACAATAGGTGCTTAACGAAACTATGCAAATTGAAACAAATTAACAGCGTATTATGAACAAATTTGTATTCTTTTAAAAATACTCTATGGTTATTTCCAATAAATACGTTATAAAAATACCGAATTTATACATAAAACTTTCTTTTACGCATTTACTGCAACAACCTTAAGAAATAGAAAATAGTCAGGTTCGTATTATAAAGGTTTTCCGTCTTGGGGTAATCTCAAACGCCTGATTTTAGATAATAATCAGTTGAAATAAGAACAATTTGGTTAGTCGGGAAATACAGAAGCAAAGCATGGAAAACAGTTTCATATAGAGAGTTAACAGAGTTTTTTTTCGTAACACAAATGGAATTCGATTGTCATTCGACCCTGTATACATGTAAATTTTAATTAAATTATTATACATCGTGTTTGAAACCAGGCGTTTGAGTTGTCGTACAGAATATAATTTAGAGGAAGTTGTTTATAAGTTAGGATTTTAAATTATAAAATTATGAGAAGAAATGAACCTCACTTCAAACATTTTTAATGAATTCGTGTAGAAGTGACATCGTTCATATTTGCACCAGATTTCTGTTATTAGCCAGTGAAACACATGGCTTTTTAAACATTCATGTATATTTTTTCTGTATTGCAACCTCTGTTCGATATCCAGCGGCTGCTGATTATGTGGCGGCGCATAAATTGGTCGGGGCGGGGGATGGGGGGGGGGGGGGTAGGGACTGGGATATCCAGTAGAATGTTTTGGTGAAGGTGGATTTATTGAATGTCGGTCGAAACGATTCGAAATATCCGCGGTGTAAGTGGATTACCAAAGAATGCGGGCGGACTCTATCGCTAGGCGAAGCTATAGGCAAGCAAGGTGTAAATGCTGAAATATACTCGTACTAGGTGGAAGAGAAATCAATAAACGATGCGTGGAGTATTATAGAGACCGACCGAAAACATATCTTTATCTCAATCAAAACGTAATATCAGTTCATGATTATAATAATATCGATATCGTCAGTATGCCGTAGAAAGTCATTACTTTATTAGTATATTTGTAAGTGCAAAATCGAGTTAAAGAT
Source organism: Micropterix facetella (assembly GCA_027564375.1). Lineage (NCBI taxonomy): Eukaryota > Metazoa > Arthropoda > Insecta > Lepidoptera > Micropterigidae > Micropterix > Micropterix facetella. Next base: position 6,524,761 of record JAOPUG010000384.1, on the reverse strand, counting down.
CATTTATGTGTTTATTTAAGAGTCTTCTGCGCGTGGAAGAAGTGATTAATATTAAAATATATTAAATAGGGATTAAGCTTAAAAAGTAAAGAGGTGTTTTTGAGTTTCCTAGGTATTTCATAAAAATCTTCATTTTAACGTAAAAGATCGAGCGAGCCAGTTGTCAAAAGCAGTAAAAAATAATATAATGACTTCTTGCAACTAACCCATGATATACATAATTTCGTTGACTTTTTTGAAATCATGATTACGTCATGAAGACGAATTAAAATATAACTTAACGAACCGTCTTGTGGACTATATAAAATACATGTCTTTTTAATACGCACCATAAAATGAAAAATGATTATTAACATATATCGACTAAAGCAAAATTGAATCGCACCGCGTCTTTGCACGTATAATAAAATATTTATTAAAAAGTTTATTTATTGTTAATTAAGTTTTAAAATAAGGGCTCAAAATTTTCAATTTGATGAGAAATGCCATTACCAACATATTCCGCTGGCTTTTTGGGGCGATGTATTTCGCCCCCTTTGTTATTGTGGCGAAAATGGTCTCCACACTTGTCTGGCAGTAGCCAGATCAAAATAGCATACACGGACAAAATGACCCACCATTGTTATTTTGAAAACCGACTCGTTATAAATGTATAAGCACCGCTAGAGGTGCGTCGACCTTCCAGCCAGTCACTGACTTAATGCCATTATCTTACATGCGACGAGATAGGGTAGGTGGTCACTAGCGAAAGTGCGGGCACACACAACTATTATGTTTTTGCATCGCGTTATTTTGAAGTAAGATATAAAACCGATAAATACTGCATTCTTCCAGTCGCGTGTTATGTTTTATGCATTATCAAGTATTTTATTATGTGGGGATGTTAGGTAGAATGTCAAAATGTTTCTGAAAATCAAATTATTGATCTTATTGAATATTGAGTATTATATTCAAAGTGGTACATCCAACAGATGGACAAAATGATAAGGCTAGGTCATGGAGCAAACATGAATATCAACAAAAACTGGGTGGGGCTGTGTCTGGGTAGACGGCCGTTGGTTTAAAATGTGAAACGTCAAGTCTATTACAAACGTTGCAAGATAGAACAAACGGATTGCTTTCGAATACCGTTTTGAAGCGTTTGTCTGCTGCACGCCAATGGTCTTGCATCGCATCACCTCAACTGATGTTGATATCCCTCAGTTCGAAGACGTCTTCGACAGATGTATGAGTGGTATCTTTACTCATATTGTCCATTGCTACAGTTACAGCAGGGGTAGAGCTGCTCGTAGAATCGGCGTCGTTTACTGAGCTCGCTGTACCAGCTTTGCGACGCTTTCGAAACCGTCTTGCTCGCATGGCGCCGGACATTGGAATACCTGTGCATGACCCTTATGGACCCTTATTACAAGAGGAGGTTATCTTCCTCTTGCCAACGACAGGCATATTTTATATTTCCGTTTGGCTCTTGCACGGTTTGAGGCCGACATATTGTATTTAAATGCTTTTTATACGCTTACTTTATATATTTAACGTATAAATAATATTTAAAATTCACTAATGTTTGCTTACATCAATCGGTCATTAAAACTCTATACACAAACGTACGATTCACCGCTCTATCATGTCTGAGTCGTGAGCTACACTGAAGGGAATGGAGGGAGAGTACCAATCCGAGATGGTGGTGGTTGTAAAAAGAGAGGTTTAAATTTTCGCTGTAGAGTTATCAAGTGCCAGTAGATGGCGTATATACTAAGAATATAATAAAATGCCTGTTATTTAACACACTCACGATTGGTCCTTCGTCTAAATAATTAATCAACGATCTATAATAATAATTATTTATTCCACTTTGCGATTTTGGCAGAAAGTAATTTTATTTCGCCCGGATTTCGGTTGGCCTCTATTGAAATCCCGCGGGGTTCGCTGTCGGGAATACGCTCCATCCGGCTCCATTTTGAATCGAGCAAACGAACACAACGGAAAGACTCGCCGGTACGGAAGAGCAGGACGAGAGGCGGTGACACCATCGTGATAAATTTTCGATATTTACACCATTGGAGCGTGTACTGGGATAGTGATTGAAAACGCCTTCGAATAAGGAAATATGTATTTATATTATAACCTTAGGATTAGTGATACGGTTAAGTCCTAATTATAACGTTAATGAGATGTTAACGTAGATGGGTTTGAAGATCTATGATCGAAATGCTCGAATTATTGTGCAAATCAACGAAAAATAAATTAAATTAAAATAAAAGAAATTTGAAGACACTAAATAATTAAGCAATAGTTGGATTTCTATCATCTGTTTAATCATTTATTTAATCATCGTCTCAGATCGTCGGAAGCTACAAATAGTGATAGGGGTAGAACTATTACGATGTAAGGGATTTTTTTTGTTTTTTTGGTATATGGGACTGTGAAATTAGTGATAAAATTTTTGAAAGTATTTTAACCCAGTATGATATACGGAATTGTAATAGTAATAGTTATTGATTAACATATTGTATTGCGAGAAGCATTAAAATTAGATATGGAATACAAAACGACGTGCTGATAAATAGTGGGGGGAGTATGACAAATCAAATTATGTCTACATAACAAATTGTAACTTATATAAATGATAGAGTCAGCGAGTTGGGTCTCTCCGTCAGCGAGTTTTATAGCGTGAATTTTGTATAAAATGTACGTATATAATTTAGATAAGTAGAAAATAAATCAATTTTTTTAAATATTTTTCTGATTTTACCCCCACGTTATCAGAGCCAACTACCGAAGAGATAAATAAGTAAATTTGATACCCGGTGGCGGATGTAGGGTTTTGGAGAGGGAGAGGGGGGGTGTTGACAAGTGTTCGCCTATCCTCCTCTCCTCCCTATTAATTGCAATCGATGTTTAAATAAATACTATTTTAATAGGGATCTGTTTTTATAATAGATACTTAGGAGCATATCGCTATTACATATTTAAGATCAGACAATAAAAGCAGCACGTGATAATATATTAACGTTACATTCCTCAGTTTCTACTGTTTATATCGTCGATAAACCATCAGTTTTTATTTATTTCATCTATTTCCAAAATTAACAAGTTTTCTCAACCTTTGCTTGCCCATTTTTGGCTACAAAAAATATTAAACTTTAAATTCCCTAACTTATTTTTGCGCTGGCTGAAGTCCTAAGTAATGTACCGTATATTATTGGAGCCATGGTAATGTTTACAAAACCATCATTAAATCCATTTAGGTATATATTTTAAGACGCTGCTGGCAGTATTTTCCGTTTTAGTTGAATAAACATTTTTCAATTAATTTCTTAATTATAATATTTCGTCTATGTAAATTCGGAAGCAGTCAGCTCTTCCGAATAATTAATAGCTAAATCACTTGCATATTCTTTAAGTGATACGTCGCACATCATACTATTTTTGACTATCATTTAGCATTGAGGGTAAGCATGACTTTGGTTCACAGGTTAATTTGTTAAAATATTGTGACAAGAATTATTTTAAATAACTAGCTAAACAGTTCCTTAGCCGTCATTGGCTTATCTTCTGCTTCTTTACCTGGTTTATTTATTTATTTTTCTGTTCCTCTCTCTTTCAGGAAATACGAGTTTCACTTTCATTTTCACCACTCTGACACAACAAAAATTACTAGAATAATTGCAGTGGTGCTGCAAAAGCCCACGCCGTCGCTAAAATGCAGTCTTTTCCAGCGTGCCTATATTAGACAGTAAATCCCCGTGCCCCCTATTTATAGATCCGCCACCGTTGATCTTTACAGTAGGTGTTGACTAAACTAGATATAAAGCAACAAAGCCGAAAAGCAAAGCCAACCACGCGTAAACGACGTCAATACGGGCAGTGCACGTTCGGCCGTATTTATAGGTAGGTAAGTATATGATTAGGATGGGATCCTTTTGCAGTGTCACGTAATCCCGAGGCTGATCTCGTAGCGTTCGTTCTCAGTCGAGTATCGCTGTCAGATAGTGCAAGTAGGCACTAGAAAGAGCTTAAAAGATAAAGTATGAGTATATTCTTTCTCGCTCTGATATAATGGTGAGTAAAATAGATTTTTTAGATATGATATTTTATGATTGGTATTGTGGATTGTATACTATAATTTTATACGTGTATTGTATACTATGCTGTTGACTGCGCTATGACGCATGGCCTTGATAAAGTGTGGCCATAGCTATAGAGTGTTAAATTAAAAGGCAACGGACGTTGTTATAGCTACCCTGATGGCGGACGGTTGGTTTCTGTATCTATTCACCATATTGGAATACATGGAAAATAATGCTAAACTATCTTAAAATCTCAAACAATCTACCATCACATGTCACATCGTTAAACGATAGCGTCTGAGATATTTCAGTGAAGGTGATAGATAGGTAAACATTCCATGTTAACATCCCTGGCTCTGACATATGGCAGGCACGCATGTAATAAAGCTTAAAATGTATGAATTTCTATTTTCCTTGTTTAACATACATACGTTCTTTGAATAACCTGTTTCCATATCAATTCCAGGGAATCATTCAAAAACACAACTCTAATTACATTTTCACCGAACGCTGTACACTTGCCTCCACCGTCTTAACCTATAAAATGTCGCGTTTGCTTTAGGGATCAGCTTTCATCGGTTATGATATGAGAAGCAAGAGCCCTGCTGGAAAAGCGCCTCTGTTAATTAATTTAACAAGGTTCTGTATGCTATGGCGCCGATTAAATTAATTAGCTAATTCAAATTTGCCGGGGCTTTATATCGCAATACAACACAAACAGAATGTGCCCTTCCGTTATTTGCCTTGTTTGTGCGTTTGGCTTTTCTTAATAATTTTACTTCTGGATACGTGTAAAGGACTCGCAAGTTGGAAGAACAACCTGTGGTGCCAATAGTATAATTTACTGTATCTAAGTGAACTTGTATTATAACTTTTAGTATAAAAATATACTTCGGATGAAGTAATACATATAGCTTTGTTTTCATAGCTGAAATGGATGATTTTAATTACAAAAAAAATGACATCTACATATATACACCCAGCTTCATTTTGTTTAAAATAGAAATGAAAAGAGGTCTATCATAGATATCCATAAGGTAGCGTTTAGAAATGCCCCTCTTAAATAACTATGGAATTACTACGGCCAAACAACACGACGCAAAAAAATCTTAGAACAGGCTAGGAGCGAAATACCACTACTTTAGTGACCGCAGACAAAATGGTACTCGAGTACCATTTTGAAAACCTACAATACCCGGAGGGTAAATAAGCCTACTACTTTCCTAACGTCGGGAGCCTAACACGAATACTATAATGGGAAAGGTAACCAAATACACAGATGGCTCCAAGATTAACGAAGGGAGAAAAGCTGACCATAATTACCAAGCCACTGGAAGTGTATGCCACAACCTTCCAAGCGGAAGCAATTAGAATTATAATGGCAGCAGGTGATGTTGAAAGAAGACAGATACCAGGTAATGAAATTTATATATTATACTCAAATAACTGACCAGTGCTGAACGCACTCAAAAATCAAAAACTATCATCAAAACTGATCAAGGAATGCAATACAGTACTAGAACGCATCTCACAAAGGAATGAAGTTTACCTTCTGAAGTTTGAATTCTGGTAAATGAGGAAGCAGAAAGATGAGCAAAAAAAGGGCTCAGAGGGAATCGCAATCGGACCTAAACCTACACTGCCGCTGGTAGAGGGGTACATAAAAACTGCTCTCGGCGAAAGCACAGCAGGCTGGAGAAAAAGGTTAGGTTACGGAATTACATAAAAGGTCGAAGCGTCATTACTTCCGAAATTTGAAACGAGTCCTCCGAATTCAGGCGTCAGTGCCAACGTCGAGATGAAACAATTTTCCATTCCGTCGACTACCTCTTAACGCGTCATAAATAAGGAGACCTTATGTAAATTTCGCCGTAATTAAAGAGGCCCGCGAAAGGAACATCCCGCTTGTGCGGGTTTACCGGTGGCATTCGTAAAGGTCTCCGTACACACTGGTGCGCCGAAACCGGTGACTAACCGGAACGGAATCGTCGCGTTAGCGAAAGCGAAATATACCGGATTATGTTTTTTTTATGAAAATGGAAATGAATGTCATGGGGTGAGAACGATGGAACAGAAGGGTGCTTCATCAAAAAATGGAATTTTGAAAATGGGTACCTGGATCTCAAAGTAATCTTTAAGTTTTAAACGATATCAAAACATTACGACTCCCTAAGTTATTAAATTAGATTTTAAATTCCCATCCATTATAAGAAGACAAAATATATGAAAATTATATCGATCAACGGTAAAAGACTGAATGCTTGTGTCATCTTCTCTGCCCAGGAAGTTTAATCTAACAACAATCCACCTTTAAAAGAACAAGTGAGACAGGGAAGTCCGCAACTGAAGGGTATTGTATCGCAGAGGCTGCACCCATCCACTCGCCAACGCAACTATACCTGAACCACTTTAATTAAATCAGACATATACTACTGATACCACCGCTAACACATTGTGTGTGTAGGTAGACTATTAAATCTTTAACTTCTTTATCTATGGTGTCAAATTTGGTTTTCAGAACAACAGTAAGAAAGTAATAACCTTACAAGAAAAACGAACCAAAAGCACTGAACTACCCAAATTAAAAATATTAAAATAAATGTGGCTACTTTCATCACTGCCGTTATCGTTATTGGCACAGCTCTCGCGGGGGTATAATACTGTGAGTAGAACCCTTAAAAAGAGCCCGTGGATCGGGTGTGAGCCGGCCGCCGAATTTATGGCCAGCGAGCGCGCATTGTTATCCGTAGACTCGAAATTACCCCCAATTACCGATTGAATTACAATTATTCGCCAAATTTACGAGCGGCGCTGAGCATTGCGTGAATAATAATGACGATTCCAGATAAGTTTGGCGCTCGGCTGGAAATTACATACGAGGCAATAAAAGTGGAAGGAAAATTGTTAAGTATAATAAGACTTTCAGGATCAGACGGGAGCCAGCTGAATTAACGTAAAAATTCGATACAAATGTGTTCCGAACAGAGGTTGCTTAAATACACTTCCACAAAAAAATCCTTATACACAACATAAAACTATTCTCGCAGATACTCACTCTACGCATAAATACAATAATATACAAGTTGTCTCATAAAGATAAAAATATTAGTTGTAGTAATATAGAAAAAGAGAGAGAAAGAGAGAGTAGGTAGTGGAAAGGAGAAAGCGTCATTATTTTTTAAATATATTACGAATTCATTAAATTCTTAGAGAATATTAAAAATCTATTCACAATGGTGCTTGTTAAAATTTACCCTATGTACATAACATTATATGTTATCAAAATATAGTGGTTGGAAACTAAAAGACATCAAACCGTTTTGAAAAGAAAATCTCAAGGAATGTCGCTATGTCACAATAAAATTGGGTATATATAAATATCTTTTTTTAATTCAATATTTTTATACTTTAAGGTGAATTTATCCATAGTGGATATTCGATAGTAGCTTAAGTGTGTACAGTACAGAAATAAAAATATAAAGAAAGAAATAAGTAAAAACACTTAAGCTTTTATCGAATTTACCCTGACTGGAATTGCGTACTTGAGTATTGCACCTGTATGGTCGCGCGCAACTGCAAGTACGCATCGACTCAGTGGCATCAAACTGCGGGCCCGCGGCCGAATAACAACTAAGTTTCTTTTAGAAATAGACTTAATTCGAGCACTAACCGGAGATTATTATTAAATAAGATGGGAAAGGCCGTAACATGTAAAATATTGCGTGAGGTTCAGACCAATGGAGGGAAATCCTAGCGTAGGGGATTATGTCATCGATAATTCAATATTGCCTGCTCTGTTCAGTAATTGCCAGAATTATCACCCATCTAATAAGATTTTTCTCAATTAGCTTTTTGGTCATCGGAACGTCTCTAGAGGCACGCCTGTGCCTACACTGCGGCAGAACACTGCGTAATCTGGGTATTATATGAAAACATGATCAAACATTTGCCCTTGGTCTTACCTATTTATCTTCCATAAAATTTTCTGTACCTAGTCCCTGAGAGATTACTTGAGCTCAATAACTTTACCGTATGGGTAGCCGGAGACAGCTCGTTTAGAAAATAAGGGCAATCGTTGCTTGCGCCCCTAATGACGTCACATCCGTCCGGCCGATCGCGACGACAACTTCGTCCTTTGTCCGGATAAATGAAGCGTTAAGTTAATGGCCTCACAGCGCAAGTTATATTTTTATTGCTTGCCCATACGCGGCCATCTTCCAACTTCATTCTCTTCCAAGTCTTCAGATAAGGTGACAATATTTAATATCAGTAAATAAAGAGAAATCAAATAAAACGCCAATGGTCGATTTAAGGAGAGAAACTTTTCCATTTTCTCTATGATCCTGGCGTTAAACCTCACGCAATTATAAAACCAGCACTACAATATGGCACTAAAACAATCAAAATAAAACATTCATAACAATAACTTACTCAATGTTTGATTGTACGGACATCCTGTTTTTCGATGATTGTTACAGTGAAACAAATACGTAAATCCAAATTACGACTTAAGGGAAAGGTATTAATTAAATTAGTTAATACGAATTTATCTTATGGACTATACTTCTACATATATATAATCTAATATAATTATGTATTAATTATCTCACTCATGTTAACATAATTTTAGCTTGGTTTTAAGCGATTAATAGCTTTAAAATTTCATTAAGTCTATTCTTCGGAAATATTTTTACTACAATTTCAAATCCCAAAAATAGATGGAATGTGTAAATTCATGCTTTGCGTGTAAGAATTAATATTTAAATTTATAATTCTTATGGCGATATCTCTAAGAAATATGGCAACGATTTCAAAAGCTAAGCTTTAAAAATAATCGAAGTCGTCATCGAACCGCAGTCATTTTTACAGAGTACTCTAATCATAACCTCAACGCAGTTGTAACAGTGGCAATTATGAAAACGCCGCGATGTATGTCGCCCTCGACGTCATCCACATTAACGCGCGTGACAAATGCCCATCCATCCTGGCTACCGCTACTTTGGCTGCCCTGCATTTGACGTGACTCGAAAGCGACGACCAACATTTTTTCTGCTAATTTAGACCTTTCAGCCTTCAATGTTCTCGAACCTCGATGACACTTCTGAAACAAGGAAAAAGGGAGCGTTATTCCATGGACGTATAAATTTGAAGAGGGCAACTGTCAAAAGAAGCTAATGATGCTTTTTATAAAATTTATATTCGATGTATATTTACTTAATTATTTTCATTGGCAGCAAAAAAAGGCAGGTATAAAATAAATTCTTAACGCCTACAAGCATTACAAATGGGGATATCCTCAGATCCGCTGACCTGATTTCCAAAACATACCCACAAAGTTCTTGGCCGTCTAGCATAAGCATTTGCCCATATCGAATTTTAAAGCAACTAGTTAATCATAATATATGGTAAACTTGAATGGCGGATAATGGCGAGATGCTCAAATGCTCGAGTGGAGTGAATGTGACGGTTCCAAGGCCAGTTCATCAATCAGTGGAGGTATCGCGGTTAATCAGACCGGACTACTTTTAGCACCGGACTGTAGGTTGCGAGGTAAAGTTGCCGTCGCTGATACACTTAGCATGGATACCCTGGAGAGGATTGGATAGACGGGATTACGAGGAGGAATGTTGAATCAGAACCTAACACAAGTATTTTGAATTTTATGCGGCCATCGCTCAGTCTTCCCGTACAAGCATGGTCCACGAATAAAATCTGAATTATCTACAAAAATATAAAGTTCCATCCAGTGTACAGAATCTACAATAACCGAAATGAGACTAAGCCTCCATCACGCATATTTTCTTAAACCCTCAAATAATCCCCAGGTTAATGTTGTTTATTAGACGACCATTTAATTTTATTCCTCATCTTACTTGTGATTTTTCATTAAATAATGTTTAGATGATGAAACAAAAGTTGATATCAGGATTCATATTATGTATAGGGGGGCTCGTTATCCAAGAATCTAAAAGCTGAAGAAAGTTTCTATATTCAAGTCGATAGCAGAACTGTTTGTTTTCAATGCCCTTTTCCAGCATACTTTACAAACTATGGTGAATTACATGCAAGTTGTATTTTAGAACTTGCATAATCAAGTTCATTATAATGTCTGTGCAGGTTCTAGTACTGTAGGATAATTACGGAGGTAGATTGAATAGAATTGCATAGATATAAAAACGCCATACTCCCAGATGAGTAACTCGATCCCTTTCTCCTCGAATTGTTTCAACACTACTGACATCGCGTTAGAATCAACAGTATTGCCCTTTTTCGTCAGATCAATAATTGCCTTCTCAAATTCACGATTGATATTCAATCACAATTAAATAATTGCCTTCTCAAATTCACGATGAGTCAGTGATATCATGTAACAATCTACTAGCATCTGCCTGAGGATCAAAGAGCTAACGTGACATTAGTCAATATCATTGGTTACTCGATTAAATTCTGTTACTAGCCTGGGAATGGGTAGTAACAGAATTAGGAAAGTACGCGGTATAATTTGTGCGCCAGGTGGAATGAGCCAGCGATATAATTTGTCCCGTACAATGATTAGTAGATAAGCGCAGGCTAAATGTCGGGCAATCCAATCGATTTGAAAATATATTGTAGACAAAAAATATATCTACACTTAAATTAAAACAACTATTTCTATAATTAAGACGTATAACCAATAAAAGTGGAGACACATTGAACCCTTTCAGGAAACCTAAAGCTTCAGTCACACGGAGCGAATTTACTCTCAGCGATATCCTCGCTGCGAATGAACTAGCTTTAACAACTCGCTGCCTGGCTGTCGCATATCGCGAGTGCGATTCGCGCATTTCATGCGAATTTCGACACTCGGTAGGTGGGTGGCCCAAGCACAGACATGTCTTCTATCGGAAATCGTTCCGCACGTTTCAAACACGTTGTTTCACGTTGATTCGATTGGCATGTGCGGACTTATCAGAGCAAATGCTGAGTATGTTTATGTACAATTCGCAAGAAAAGAATATGGATCTGTAAAAACATTGGCTTTATTGTATCACATTAATTTTGGGTTATAATTTTTTTCAACGCCAGCGTCGCTTTACTTCGATTTACTAATTTTATTAACTTCTGATCTAAATGAATCTTTGATATTTCTATTTTTTCTCTTTACGTGATTCTCGTGTGGTATTAAGAATACTAAATCAACAAGTTCTTTATACAACTTTATAAAACCGTTATCTCTCGCGTTTTTGCGCATATAATTACTATAATTGGTATTCCACATTTAACGTATCATGTTTTGATTTAATCATAATGGCATACGGCGGGCCATAGCGTGTCGTCTATACGCAACGAGTGCCCTGTCACATGACTCGCGCGAGCCCTGCCATCGTGACAAGTAGCGCGCTCGCGGCGATGAGAATTGAACACTTTCAATTCCACTCGCGGCGATTTTATTGGCGGCGAATGAATCATCGCAGCGAGTTGTCGGTCCCACCAAGCGAGTTTGCTCGCGGCGATTTTATTCGCAGCGAGTATTTGCTCTGTGTGACTGAGGCTTAAGGGGCTGCTTTTGGCTAAATAAAGCGGAATGATATGCCAATGGAAACACTGGGGGGCTCCAATACACTAAAAGCCTATTATTGCTTGAACGGAGATACCATTCATACAGTAAGCAATACATCAGCTGGACGCAATACATGGAAACACTATTCTTGCTTGCACGGAGATACCATTCTTCTGAAATCGCGAATAAGAAATAATATCTGTTTTGGTTTTTTGAAAGATTATAATGAAAAAAAATAATGCAAAATATTGCATCACCACATTTTAATGTACTTGGTACGTATTACTGATATAGATTCAAATTGTTTACCTCTCCTATAGTAAGGCAAGAAAATAGCTTTTATGGTCCCATCCGGAGGAAAGCATGAAACTTAGCATGCATGTAGCTTTTACATGTGTGCTTCAATGTAGAAGTAGGAACACGTCGAGAAATGATCCGCCCTCCCCCCACTTTTGTGTACACAATCGTGGTTTTCAACTTTTTTAATGAAAACGGTTAAAGCTACTAGAAAATTGGCAAATACCAATGTGTTCTTCATTAAATTCTCTACAAAATAATTTTCAAATGAATGTGATTATTATTATTTTATTATTATTATTTGGGGTGTTATGGGCTTTTACGTGTCACGTCGGCCAAGCAGTGATCTATTGTGACGGCCCTTTAAAGTTCATTACTAATGCCCGTTGAATCCAAAAAGTTCCAGATTCTT
>JAOPUG010000384.1:6354004-6364305 GCA_027564375.1 Micropterix facetella | reverse complement strand
ACTATATTGTTGTCAATACTCGTATACTATGCTCTCGAATAAAACAAGCCTTTCGTTATCCATTTCTAGCAATATGTTTCTACTTTGTTATAATTTAAGTTAAGTCCAAGTAAACCTAACCTAAAAATGGACAATCAGCCTAAATACTTCCCGTATATTTTAAATTCTTTAGTAGAAAATTTTATTTGGTTTATTTTCGTGGAAGTAGGAGTAACGCAAATCCTAAAGGTTGTCAAAATATCTGCGAAAACATGAAAGACTTTTAATCACCCCCCATCACCCCAGCATTCTCCCTCCCTCCCTTCACTTTAAAGGACTTTCAGTATGGTTATCAGGACAAATTGAAAAATAGCTGTGCCGATTTGACTTCTTTGTGTTGTTTCCAAGAGAAATATATTCAGATATTACATTTTTTTGCCGATAAATTGCCCCACTACATCGCACCAGTCTAGGCGGTCTCGGGATAGCCGCATCCTTTAAAAATAGCCCATATTCCGGTTCATAGTCCTGAAAAGTCCGATTATCCTATTGGTACGTGGAAAAAAACAACATGATGCAGCACACATCTCTGTCTCTCTCTCTACCTACTCAAGATACCAAAAATATGTGGACATCCTATATTCGGCTAAGTTGTTTTCAATCATTGTCTAAATAGGATGTTTCCGGGTTTCTTTTTTATTTTTTTTAAATTTAGTTTTTCCAGTTGTTTAATTGTTTTAGTTCATTTTGACGGTTACTGCTCCAGTCAAATAAGGATACAACCTAGGAATGAAAGTCAGAATTTTCTGTAAGGTATACGCAGTCGCATGTGCAGTAGTGAACCGACACTTTGTGACTTCTTGATCCCAAAAAATAAGGATCAGTTAAGTTGTCAACCATTTTCCCCACCAGAAGAGGCTATCGAAAAACATGAAAACATGTCTGTGGTCTGCATGGAGGCGTGGAATAAATGTTATCAAAATTGGTTTATAAGTATGATCAAATATATTAGGGCTCACGGAGAATATTTTGAGAAACAATAAATTGATTTTTGGTCATTCTTTGTATTTCGGAAACTTTCATTGTGGCCCCGTACTAGTCTTCTGTATGACTGGGCAATGCAGTGTAAGCAGCTCTGCATATATAAATAATATCCGCAGTGTGATACTTAGGATTTGGTAGGCATCAACCTTTCATGCTTCCTGCAGCCAATTTAATGGATATATTTGTGCACTATGTTTTTATTCAATCTACTTGATTTTTTATGATCTATAACCATACAAAAAATATAACCTAACCTACGAAAGATTTCATAAGTTTTTCTCACAGCGATTTGAAATGAGCCACTATAACAAGTATTAGACTATATTAAAATACCTATCTAATTACGCTGTATGGCGCTTGTTTGTTTCTAGACCATGCTTCCATAGAAGTTTCTTGGTTTTCTTTTGAACTTTTTGAGCAATGAACAATGTTGAACAAAACTTTTTGAACAATTGAAAAATTGAACAAAACGTTTTATTAAGAGGCATTTTTTTTTTAATAATGAGTAGAAAATGAAACAATTTGAAAATCGAACCCAAATATCATGATTATTGTAGCCGATAACTAGAACAGCGACGTTCGTATATCGCTTCATTGAGACGAAACTTAGGAATATAAATTATACCGTGTATCAACCAGATATTATTACGTTCAGTATGCGAGGAGCAAAAAAAAAACTATAGATAGAACTTGTAGCTATGGTTTTGCGTTCTTGTGATGCGGCAGTAATGGCGGCGTAAACATTTTTTTTATTATTTCCAATTATTCGCGGCCAACCGCTTCCGTAAATTGGGATCGTAAACGCGGCAGTTTGTCTGCGGGCGACGACCATCGCGTAGCCGCCATCTTGGACTGTTCCTGGTGAATTATGACGTTTCAATCGGTCGACGTAACCTATGACCGCCATAAAATATTGATAGGGGCAAGCGAACGAATGGCGTATTAGATGAGACGAGAGAATAATTTCGGCCGCCCCTTGTTCCGCGGCCCGAATATAAAGAGCGAGTACTCATACCTGCGCTAAGTACCTACTTTTAGGATTGTAAGAAAACGTTCTTATAGGTCGTAGGATGCTTCTATATGGGCATACAGTATATATATAACAGCCATATATCTAATTTGTAATCAAACAAATAATATTAAATTGACTGCAATATTAAGCGTCAATGTATAGCCACCTTCATTCTTCGAACATTCGAGAAAGCTAAATCCGAATCATTATGGAGGTACAGCGCAAAGAAAAAGGGAATTCAAATCGCAAAACAACGGCCGTTCTTTTCTGCGCCGGTCGCCACCCGACGAGTTCGGGTGGTGGCCACTATATTTTTTTTCTCATTAAAATAAGTTATCCAGCGAGAGAAGTCGCTTATATTATCTTAGAGCTTGCCATATATCATTATCATAAACTCAGTGAGGTGAACCAGGAAATCAAGGTAGGATTCAAATACTATTCATGGTCGAAACCGCCAAACCACTGATAAACCTGAATTCATTTTTTTTCTATTTTATCTCAGAACAATAGAGTTTATAACACGAAGCCTTTCCCGAACATTAAGAACAAGTCTTTCTATAAATTTCTTCCAAGAACTTTTATTCTATAAATCTTTTTCTAGACCCTACTTTCTACAAATTTCTATCATCCTTCTCTTTTTTTAGTTATAAAACTTCGTTTTACATCAAGTCTTTATCGGGTAACTGAATTCTCGGAATTTAATTATAAGAAAGGGTAGGTCCAAAAACTTTTCTCTCTCTAAGTATCAAGCTAATTTCGCTATATTCATAACTTTTATTAAAAGATAATATTATAATTACTCTTCTGTAAAAAAGGTGAATTATTTCTACGTCACTCCTAGTGGGTCTTTTTTTTTAATTCTCATACATTACATTTTAATTGTTTTACATAATACATGGCTTCCAAAATATTTTATATTCACACACACACATTTTTTTTATAATTGATTTCTAAAATATTGAAATCTAAGAATACCATCAGCGCCTGAGATCGTACATCGTCGTCTTTCAAGTACGTTTTCAAGTTCTGAACACTTTATGAGAAATATAAAATACCGTCATAATCGAACATATTTTATTCAGCAAAAGAATAAAATACTTATATGACATAAAATACTCAAAATACTTGTATAACATAAAATACTCAAAATCATTAATATTTATTAGGTACATTCTTTGAAACAAATATTTGAGTACCCGCATTTCATATGTCCTGTACGTATGTCCGAAGGCTTTCCGTGGTGGGATCTTAACCAAATTTAGTATGCAGCCTATCTAGGTGATCCTAATTACCACCAGGTAGCAGCAAGTTCGATCCGAGTCGCGCAGGTGCTGCTGCATGTGCATTCTAGATTAGTTGGCCTGAAGGAGAATCTGACCAATAGGTGGAACAACATATAGTATATGGGCATTTTTGGTATCGTGGTTACGAGAGAAACTAGTATGAATAGGTTTAAGGAAGGAGTCTATTCTGGACAATGGCGGTTGCAACATCGCCGAAACGTCGGGTGCTACGAACTTTACGCGAGGAATTCGTTTTATCTTATTTATAATGTCAAACCACCGCGATAGTCTTCGATTTCAAAAGAAAAATTGTTTCAAATTCTTGATAATAAACATTTTCACTAAGGTGACTACCGTATGAGCCACTGTTATCATAGTTTTTAGAGTTAATTCCATTCAATGAGGTCTTTATACTACAGCAATTAAAACAATCTGATTTGAACATTGAAATCGTTGCTGCGTTACGTATATAGTCACTTTTTCTAAATTTTCTTATGAAAGTAAATAAAGTTCAGTCTCTATTTACCCTTTGAGTCAATGCTACTCGGCAATGGTATTCTTTACTCAGACAAAACAAAAACATATAGAAAGAGTAGCTATTTGTTATACGGAGACTTATTAGGAATTAGATATTAGATATTTGGAACCACCTTCCAGTAAAACATAAAAACTTGTATTTTCGAGCATTAGCATGGGGCGTGTGCGAGCGAGATTCCCTCTGTTACATAAAGTGTCGGAAAGAGATGGAAAAGAGGTATGGGCCCTAATGTGCCAGACCACAAGAAGCTGCAGTTGCTAGCACAGTCACATGGCCACATATTCGAAAATAATGGCAATTTTCAACATTTTGTCATTGCATTCACGATAAAAACGGCAATTATACAGCTAAGGCCTTAATAATTATATACCCAATGCCACTTCTTCAATATTACCCCAGGCGTACAAATTACCCACACGGTTATTAAGATTCTCATCGAATGTTATATCATGTAGTTCACGACGTCAAAGAAAGTGACATTGTAAACTTATGAACAACTGAGTTTTGTACAAAGGCGAACCAAGGTATGCCGGCGGCATCGATACTAAATTAATTTTCCGAAACATACACACCCACCTAACAAGATGTTGATTAACAGCCGCGTCGCTGGTGGTTACCGGAAAATTTCGTACAGATCAAGCATAGCAGGTAGCAAACATATATACCTACATACCTAATTGAAATATTGTATCTATTTGAGAATACACAAGGTAAAGCAAATGAACTTAATTATTAAGTCACTACAATGACGCAGAGGGAAAAATGGAAAGTGATATAATAGCATTAAATATTTACTTTAATCTCCTTAGGTTACTACACATAGGGGGTAGAATAGTTCCATATAGGTTGGGTCTGATGGTCAGTTTGTGTTGTTGAATGGCCCAACTCATGGCGCAGCTCCCATTCGGTAGTCTCCTCGAAGAAGGGACTACCTTGGAAAGCTTCAGAGAATACTGACTGCAGTGGTATCTTGCAGTTGTAGGCAATTGTGATGGCTTCGGGCGGACCTTAGGCGGTTGTGCATCTGTGCAACCAGCAAATTACTGGGGAAGTCTGGAAATGTGTATTTCCTAAGGCAGACCAGAGGTGTTAATTCATAAAGCAGACTGGAAGTGTCGTTTTTCTTTACGGAATTAACGCAAAGACTTCAGCGGACAAAGACAATCAACGCAGTTAAGCTCCTTCACATTCTTGCCAGATGCCAAACCCAATCGCGAAGCAATGGGAAGTGCCACCCGGTAAGGTATCGTCTCGCCCTGTCTACGAGATTTGAATGACTTTCTCCATTCTTCAGTCTGATGTCACCTATCCTCAGAATTGATCAGTTCGCCACCCGATCCTGAGTTAGTTGCGGGAAAAGGGTACCAAGAGACCACGACGAATTTACCGCTAACATGAGGGAGAGGTCTGCATACTGAGCGTACTATTGTACATTTGTGGGCCAAATGGCTCCGTATAGTTGGGATATATGGCCTCTTATTAACTGGCCGGCTCAACTCGCGGGGCAGCTCCTATCCGGAAACCTCCTTAAAGAGAGACCTACCAGGATAAGCTGATGTGCGGTGGATATGGGGACGGAACTTCGGGCTGGGCTGGACGGCTGACGTACGGGTCGGGCATACGAGCCATGTGTCAATCAACTGAGACCCGGAGGGGACTGGGAACGTATGTTCCCTAAGACGCGGGGGTAGGTGTCAACCTATTGTCACCTATCCTTAGAAATGACCCGATAGCCAACCGATCCCGGGTGAGATTCCGAGTAAAGGACGCCACAGGTCCATGATATTTCCATGCCATGAAGTCCCGCGTTATTTGCGCAAGCGACTTTGAGCCTGTCATCAAACGGGTGGATGGAGAAGTCCGTCTAAATTTGGTAGCTAGGGAGTAAAGCCAGCCCGCTGGGTTTAGTTTTGCTTGCCCTATGCCTCGCTATTATGGCTTTGGTTTCTAGCGGGTTGTGGCGGAGCTTGGTACATAGATTTGTCTTCGTTCTTAAGTCGCTGTGTTTTATCCCGGGGTGATGTAACGAAAAGATCGTCGAAACGCTCCGAGGTGGCCGGGTTCGCCCGTAGCAGTTGACAATCTCAACTGCGGGGCCTAATGGGGCCGTGCAGCTCGAGCCTGATGGCCAGCTCTGTTATCAATGGTCGGTTCGACTCACGGTTAAACCCATATGCAGCAGCCACCCCAAAGAGGGACTAACCTGGTAAAACTGGTGTGTGGCGAATCTGGGGGAATACCTCGGTCGGCCCTGGATGATTCACTGGTCGGTTTATCGACCGAATGTTGAGCAAAGGCCGGCAAATCGGGATGCATCAGAGATCCATCCATCCGAAGTTTCCACCCAGTCCTAATACCGCATTACTGGGGCATACTGGGATCTGACCATGCCACTAGCATGGCGTATATGGGTATTTTTGGAATCGTGGAGACGAAAGAAACTTATTGGAATAGGTTTTAAGCCATTTTGGTTGTCAGGGATTAACAATCACGGGACGGGCTAAATTTGCCGATGTATATCGCTATGCCCGACCCAGTGCCATAGCGGTAAGGTCGCCTGATCTTACATTACAAGGTTTCGGGTTCGAATCCCGGTTGGGTCATTATTTTCTATTGTGATAAAATTAACGGAATTTCATTTAATTTATATCGATCGAATGTAATGGCATATATCGATCGAATGTAATGACATATATCGATTGAATGTAATACACACTTACACACATGCTTCATACATGTATACACTTCAAAATAGGGTTGGTTGTAAGAGATTGCCGTATGATAATCAACCCGTCCATTGTGAAATTTCACAAGAAAGAGTACAAACAAACAAACAAACTTTTCCTGTTATTTATTTGTGTCAGTTTACCGGGTGTGACGTGCGAAATGCCCGCCACCACTCACTTTGCTTTACCGATTGTTATGCGTATGGCAGTTCTACCGTCAATTGGTTATGTTATAACTAAACATTTGAGGCCATAGCGGTACGGTCGATGACTCGAGCAACGAGCCACTTGGAAGGCAGTCTTTATGATAACGACGCGCGAATTGCGTTATTAACAGAACACGGCGATGACAGAGGGGATGAGAGAGGGAATTGGGGAAGTGGGAAACCCCTCTTCGAGGGGCGGGTGGCCCATATTGTCCCCGCTAGCTTTACGATTTCTCTTCGCTTTGTTCCAGAGAATGCTTTCGAAATAAATTGCTCGAGCGTGTTGCTTTCGAGCTAAAGTGTTTCGACGAGCGGCGCGGCGCGCTGCCTCCGGTTACACCTGATATTCGCACCAGTCGCACAATGGAGTCGATTTCGGTGAAACGTGGAAGATAAAGTCTAAAAAATAAATTTGTATAACAGCAGGCTTATTTTTATATAAGGGCCACTATAGGAAATCCTAAATTATAAGGAATGAAGGAGTTACTCTTATGACTTCGATTTTTATGAAATGGAAAAAGGTATTTAAACCTCTATTTATTTCCTATTGGGATCATATGGTTTATAAGAATAAATAACATGAAAAGTAGCGATATACATCGGCAACTTTGGTCCGTCCCGTAATTGGTAGACCCTGAATAAATCAAAATGGCTTAAAATCTATTCCAACAAGTTTCTCTCGTCACCATTATTTCAAAATACCCATACACGCTATGCTTGCTCTACCTATTGGTCACATCTTCCTCCAGGCCAAGTAAACCAAAATGCACCTGCAACAACAGTCTCGGATCGAATTTGCTACTACCTGGTGGTGTTTAGGGTTACTTAGGATTGCTGCAAACGAAATTTGGTTAAGATCGTACCAAGGAATGTCTTCGGACATAGAAACAAACAAACAAACAAACGCACACACGTAATACTGCTGTAGGTAGGGGGAAATACGGTCAAAAATACATCATTTTTGTTTAAATAAGCAAAAATTTTATTCATTTCAAATCGCTCTTTCAAAAACCAATTTTAGTCCTATCCTAACACACATTATTAAACACTTACCATATATTAGTGTAAAAAATCTTATCCATAGTAACTGTAGATGGACGTTAATATGTTTATTGATAAATTCACCTTCCAGTCCATTTTTTTTATGGATTGATGTAAGTTTTATTTACTGAATAAAGGAAACAATTCAGAAGCCGATGTGCATTTTATACGGCGCTCTGGGACTACTAAATTCTTAGGAACTTTAATTAAGCGCCTTTGTAACGTTTCTCATATTTGCTGATGGTTTCTTGTGCATTTTCATGATTAGTTCATATCCTATCTGTGTAATTTGTGCCATTTTGCACATAATAGCCAATATTCAACATAAATCATATAATTTACCACATGATTACTTCCAATCCGGTAGGACCTCCTGCCGGATTCCGTAATATTTTTTTAGAACTTGCACCTACAAGTAATACAAAAATATATAGTGCAAACTGCCACAGACAGGCGGGTGCCAGGGTCGGACTTTGAGACATCAATCCTGGACAGAAGAGAATTGGTCTAATATTGCTTTATCACTAAATAATAATAAAATTGTTTATTGTAAATAAAATTGAATTTATTAAAGTAAAACTTTCTACAATCAGGTTTATGGGGTGACGTGTAAGGGAACGAGTGGATGAAGAATACCTACACGAGTGCATCATCCCCACGGTGAAAAATGCAAGAAGCATTTTAATATTCTAGGGTTACATATCAGCCGATGGATTTGATGAAATGCTCATGTGTAAAGGTCGGGTTCATTCCACTAACTACATAAATGCATTGGAGACTGCTCTACAACCTTCATGTTGTGGAACTTTCGGACACACGAAGATAGATGAGTAAAAATTTCATCAAGATTTCCACAAATCAGTACCTTGCCACAAATCAGCGATGAAAGTGGTTTCGGTAAAATCTTGTGAATTTTCTGGACTAGCCGGCCCCGTCTCTTGATATCAACTTGAATAAAATACTTATGGAACATTTTGAAGTGTTACGGAGTCACTCAAAACATTGAAAGAAATACTAAAATATGTTGCAAACAAGGATGGCAGGATATTTCTAAGGAAGGGTGCGGAAGCTAGTAAGGAGTTTGTCGAAAAGAATTGCTGCTGTATTTAAGGTTAAAGGTAGCCCAACCAAAATTTTAAAATATCAATAAAAAATATTTTATATAAATATTTTAAATTATATATGTTATTGTTTCACTATAATTTAGCTAGGTTTCAAATAACCATATTTTTAATTGTTGAGTAATATTTTGGCTAAGCCTGTATATATAA
Organism: Micropterix facetella; assembly: GCA_027564375.1. NCBI lineage: Eukaryota > Metazoa > Arthropoda > Insecta > Lepidoptera > Micropterigidae > Micropterix > Micropterix facetella. The sequence continues at coordinate 6,355,205 of JAOPUG010000384.1, read as the reverse complement.
AATCTCTATATCTCTCATATATAAACATATGCATACAAACGCACACACATACACGCACACATACGCACACACTTATATGCATATACATACGCACACACACACAGCGCGCGTTTCCTCTTTCTCTCACTCACACAAACACATATATTTATCTCACTCCTTTACACAAACACATATATTTATATACTACACAATGATCCGTGCCCTAATTCGTGTATTATTAAAATGACTCTTTATATCAATTTATTTTATGATGGTATTTAGTTATTTCATTTTAATATAATAATCGATATTTATTTTAGTAACATTATCATCTGCTGTTGGCAAAGTTAATATTATGCTGTTCATTTAAGTATAAAGGAATAAACAAATAATTAAAATATCTTCCACAATTTTCTAAAAATCAGTAAACCAAATCTGTCCAATCCATCTCAGGTATCCTAAGGAAAAATACCTCCACCCTGAAAATCAGATACCTGCCATCAAGGTGAGGAACGCCAGATCATAAAGCCGATTCGGCCGCCGACAAAGCCGGCGAAATAAAGCGAAGTGAAATTGCTGAAATTTCTGAAATCGCGGGCACGGCCGCCTGCGCCACTCTAATGAAACGCCCCAAGCGTTAAATCCGTCTCTTTTTACCGTGAATTTATTTCACAAAAAATCGACTTTGAGCGAAAAAAACCCAAAACATTGCGGATTAGTCAGCATTGTAGAAACGGCTCCAGAAATATTACACGTAAGGCGAGAGCGAATCATTGCAATGAAAGTATTATGGGAAAATGACACAGAATATTTGATGCAATGCAATATAATATTGTAAAAAAAACAGAGGTGTCGTGGTACACCCTATAGCAATGAAGCTCTTAACGAATTCAATGTTTATTTTGTTGGGAAATTAGTATGTTATAATAAATAAAAGAACAAAATTTTATCTTAAGAATGTTATTTTTTACATTTACAAATATATTAAAATTATACATAAATTCGGTAAAAGAGCAATTGCAACATTTTAGAACATTGTCGATCCTTCTGGGGAATTCCTTGTCACTGCCATCTGCCATCTATCGGGCGTGACAAATACTGATTATAGCGATATCTACACTAGTTTCGCTACAGTTCGCTAGGGAGCATCTTTTGATTTTTTCTGCTGTGTGGCACTTATACTAGGGGTACATCCCTTCTTCATGCCCGTGTGAGCCGAATT
>JAOPUG010000384.1:6301991-6313906 GCA_027564375.1 Micropterix facetella | reverse complement strand
AAAAAATATGCTGACTTACTTGTTTATATCGCCTGTAATAATTCTGGATACAAATAGCAGCTCTCCTCTCTCTTGCTTCTTCTTTCAATTGTCTCCCTCTGTATGATCGGTAAGCTTTCTGTATTATCATAGCCGCAGAATAAAGTTCCCGCTGCTCGCTATCTGTAACAAGAAACATATTAATTTTAATTACAAAAAAATTAAGTAATTCGACTATAATTGGACGTTTAATAGACGAGAATAATAGTTTTGTTGCTATCTCAGGGTCAATAATATCGAATTACAGAGTGGTTAGATAGGATTATTTTCTTTTCTGAAGCATCGATCATATCTTCTGCGAAGAGACACGCGAGATAGTATTGGTACAGAATATGGAATTTGTCAATATCTGATAATATAATGCTGATAATATACACGGCCCGGTGGCATAATGGTTAGGTCGACTAATCTTACATCGTAACGTTCCGGGTTCGACTCCCGGCTGGGTCACCATTTTCCGTTGGGATAAAATGTAAGGAATTGCACTTTAATTCTGTCGATCGAATGCAATAACAAGCCATATCCACACATGTTACACACACACATACATATAAACACTTCATAGTAGAGTTGGTGGTAATAAATTGTCTTATGATAATAAACACGCCCATTGGGATGTTTCACAATAAAGAGTACACACAAAAGTGGCATAAGTGGTAAACGAGGATATACATGGATCATACTGAAAGTTTCTGGAGCTAGCCACTTGCATCAAAGATATTATAAAAAGTAATTCCTATTTTTCTACTTCTTCGTCACAGGCTTTCCGAAATAACCGAAAAAGGTCTGTCTGCCCATATTTGTGCCAGATTTAATACAATTATTTTTTTATATATTTCCTAGCCAGTTGTGAAATCCCGGTTATAATTTCCCGATAATTGCAAAAAATCGCACATTTCCAGGATATTCTGTCTTGGGATAATACGGTACAGAAACCCTACCGAATCATATGGGTAATAACCCCATTTTTTAAGTCCTAGAGAATTCTAAGCAGTCGAGACTTAATTTAAAAAAAAAAAAAAAATATGACGTCACCGTTCTAACCTCATATTCATTATGAGCGATACTGCAATTCAAATATTATCATAAGATTGTAATAAGGATTGTAATTAGAGAAAGATTACTTATTGATGCATAATGCGATACAAGTATAAGCATGCATGTGACAGACATAGCCCATGCAGAAAGAGGAATTTCTGCGCGATTGTTCGTTCTTTCAACCAGCGGAAAACGAAACTTACCAGACAAGGTTAAATTGGAAAAATCGGCAGACACTGCTAACGGTGGCGCGCGCAGAAACTCGGTAAAATCCGCGGCGGTCGGGGTTTGCTGAGGGGCTGGTGGAGAATTTGCCGCCGGAGAACCTCGCAATGACGAGCCTCCTGGTGATGGACTGGCCGAAGAGCACGGGGTTCCCACGGATGGATATCTGGAAAAGAGATAAAAATTAAATTAAAAGTCATAGTTTTATCCCAAGTCTTCTTTAATATCATATTGAGAATACTAGAGCAAATTAGAAAATGGAGACCGAATTGAAAATAACTAATACTTAGATCTAAATTAAATATGCATGATTCATGACTGGACATCACTGTGTTTCCTAGCCACCAAGGTGTAAAGGTTGCAAAACGTCTGTATCTGCTTATTTTATGGCCTCAGAAAATATGACAACATCACAAAATATCGAAATAGACTGCAGTGGCTTACTACCAGGGAGTTGAGACAGGATAGAACTCTTTTGTCTGTTATATAGAATCCTCGCGAATGGAATGCCGCTTTATCTCGCCGAAAGGTTCACCGCTCTATCGGCGCATGATCGTCTCCTCACATAAACGAGCAATGACTTGTTATGGAATCCATCCCTGGTCACAACAGCGACTTTTTCTCCTACTCTTTCTCTGTGGAAGCTGCATGACTGGAATGCTTTACCGAATAATGTTAGAGCAGCCCCCAGCATCACAATTTTCAAGGCCAGGCTCAAGGTGCATATAAACCTAAAACCAAAACATAACCAAAACTCCTGATCCCCTCCTCCTCTGATCCCTTTCCTTCCTCCGTCTCCTTACTTCCCTCTGCGTCTCTATTAAATGTATATAGGTAATTTATTTTTCTTTTGTTATTACATTTTTTTGTTTATGTTTTCTGTTTATGTTATCATTTCAATTTCTATTTTGCGTAGCCTACGCAATACCAGTAATAGACACTTAAGTTATAGGTTAGCTGATAGACATTGCCGCAAGGCAATAAACTCGGCCATTTTTTTTGAAAAATAAAGAGTTTTATTATTAGTATGTCGATCAGATATATATATAAGTGGGTCAAAATTAAGTTACAAGGTTAAATAAAACAGACATACTGACAAGCACGTCAAGTGGAATAAAAGATTATACTAATTAAGATGAAATATCTCATTTGAAGAAATATTGTACGAAATTTATTTCAAAGGTATCAAACATGTGTAGGTAAAATGTTGAAAATGTATAACCGTCTATTGGGTACTTATGGCCGCATTTATGAAATTAATTATCTCAAGGCCAACATTGTGCATACTAATAAAATGGATATACCTGTAATTATGATCCGAAAACTCGAAATGGAAATCATGTGAATCATAAGGATCGCTTCCTGTCATGCAATTAACTCCATCTAGCAGTGGTTCCATCAGGGCCTCGTTGTCATCTGGACAGCTTACAGTTTCAAGAAGCGTATCTGTGCTTTCATTCTGAAATATAAACGTATTATTTTCAACGCTGGTAGGGTACAAATTAGGATACTATCCGTACTGTTTCAAGTATATGAAACTCAAGAAACATTTTTGTATTTTTCCAACATGGTGATACATAGATCTTTATGTGCATTCCATATTATAATCTTGTTCGTTCCTAATCTGCTCTTCACAATTGAACTATACAATATAGGCATAATCCGAATATTGTGAAAGGGTTTTAGGTTACATACAGGACTTTAATAAGACAGTGATAAGCTCCTTGAACGATCTAGTGTATGTAATCAATGAACATTTGGATATTTTGAATAGGAGATTTTTGTTTTGGCTCCAAGACCAAATGGAATCAATGTCATGCTTGAAGAGTTCGCAGGCCAAAGCAGTTTCAGTGGACATGTACAATTTAATATCATCCGCAAACATTTAACTTACCATAAATGATTTTTTCGCATATTAAGTATAACATTATATATACGAAAGAAGATCTGTGATCAGATGGCAAAACCATGTGTATTGTTTAAGTGAGCAGTTTTAAAGCCAACAAATATTTTGAATCTTTCAAGTGACTTATATAGTAATTCCTGTAATCGCAAATGTCTTACCATAAAAATACACGTCACAGCTTTTCTTGCCTAGTCATTATACTATCCTTCTGTTTTGTCATATATGTAAGTACACATCGGGTGTTTTAAGCCTTTATAATATGGAAGATGTGGTTTTACTGTTATAACAATCTTGTTTCACCCACATTTAAAATATAATATGATTTGAAAGTTCAAGTACATGAACTCAAAATAGGCATTGCCATGGTCTCAACAAAACAAATATAAATATTGATTACTGATAACTGAATGGTAAGAAATTAAAATAGTGAGATATCTCAAATTAATTTTTGAAGTATGTTTTCTCAAATATAACTGGGTATCGATCTAAATATAAATGTAAAGTATATTGCGGTAAATATACAGATGTAACCTGTAATTTAAGGAAACGAGCGATAAACGATAATAAATCGAAAATAATTTTTAAACACTCACTTTTATCCGATCCGGCATTGCAGCTATAATTTGTTCGGCTAGCGTAAAAACGCGAACATCTTGTTCCCCTACAAATAATAAGCAACGACATCATTAATATACAGTCAATCAGCGGAGACAATCATCTAATGCGCCTAAAATACTTACCACAACATTGACAAAAAAGAAATCAAAAGTTTTTGGTTTCCCAAATTATTTTAAACATATGCTTTTTGAGTGTTTATGATTTCATTTTTGTGTGAATTCAAAGAGAAAATATACGGTGAAAATATTCATTCAATGTCGTTTTCTAACACCCAACATTCATAGCATTATTGCACTGTGATGGTTATACGATTTTTTAGTGAAACACCGACCGCTAAGGATTTAGAAGTAATATTTTGATAAGACGGTAGTATAATACTGAGAAAAAGTACTCTTGCATATTAAAACGAGATAAAAAACTATGAAACGACGAACATAGACGATCGTCGAATTATCTGTATACAATTGGGATTGAAGCACCCGAACGGTGAAGTCGCCAAGCGTTAAAAAATGTAAAAGTCACTACTAGTAACTCTGATTCTTATTAAATTATTACTTCGTAATATTGAAAAGCCACATTGAATACAAACATGTTTATCTCTGCCATAACAGAAAGGACCCAAGTTAGTAATGACAGTAGGTACACACACTTACCTCGCCTCGATGTAGAATATATAAAATATTATATAAAATAAGTTACCAAGCGAAGCAAAATACAAGCAGCTCGTTAAATTCCAGTGCCATGCGTTTCATGCAACACAGAGATTGACAACAGAAAAAGCAGAAGCGTTCGATCGAAAACGTACATACATACAGAATATCCATTACATTGATTACTGACATAAAAACAGAAAAACGAAAATAAAAACAGACGTAGCTTAGTTTGACACGTAGAATCCCTAGCGCCCTATGGTTATACAGGATCATAATATCGAAAAAAATAAACAAAATACATCGAAGTATAAAAATTATAAAAAATCTGACTCTGTAGAAGCAACATCGAGAGAACAACACCCATATAAGGATTATCTATGAACACTCAAGAAAAGTATGCAGGAAGAGAGAGAGAGAGGGATAGAGAAAGAATCAAGTACTGCAGACAAGGATAACGAGTGTGATACCGAATTAGATACGATCGTTAATATTGCCGATTTTAATAATAATTTTGAAACATGCCTTTTTAAATGTGCATGTGAGGTGCTCCGGGAAAAAAATGTTGCTTTATGAATTGATTTGGAAAATGTCCACATTTTTAAGGAATTATTGTTAGCGACATACGAATATACCTACCTATATCTAACAATAAATTATCTAAATTTGTATTAATGGTTGAAAAACGAGATATTTTAACCGAAAACAAGTTATACAAGATGGCCTAAAATAACGTTGAAGAACATGTTCGCGGATAATTTTATTAAATCACGATTTAACTGATATTGTAATACAAAAAAAAAAAGTTTTTTTCTGAGTAAGAAAGTTAATTTGTCATCAGAATATCCTATTTTGGCTTAGATGGCACAGTCACAAACGTTTGACTAAACTCGATACAATATTTCGTATTTCCTCCACGAATATTATATCCCATTCCCGGGTAATTGTGGACGTAAACTCATTTAAATGTATGTGTCGTGTATTATAGGTATTGACCTCTAAAATTAACTATGCACTGTATTCCATGGAATTCATTATTATATTCTCAGCACCACTGTTGATCACTTAAGATCCTGTGAGGTAGATAAGAGCCTTGTGTTAAAATATCCATAGCTAAGTGTCGACAAGCTCCTGGCACCAAGAAACAACCACACCTTAGAGAATGTCTCGTCGGTACTTTTCTGCAGCAGATTTTCCGAACTCCAGCCAATTTCATTAGAACACAAACCTTGGTTTGTGGATGGGGATGCAATCTTCTTTCGATGTTTTGTCTATTCCTAGACCTCCCGGTAGTCTCTTTCTTCCTCTCCTGGGACTGTGCTTGATATGTCAAGCTCGATTTCAGCTTTATATAAGGTTATTATTACTCTTCATTGATAAGACAAATCGAAAACAATATTTTTATCACACAAACAGTCATAATATTAAGGTGAAAAATGAAAAATAATAGAGAAAAACAAACGTCAACACAATGCTTATATTTTTAAATTTTGGTCTTCATGTTATCAACGTTATTTTGGACGACGGTGTCTACAGCTCTGGAAAGAGCGATGTTTTCTACGTTAATGAGCCTGGTTTTTTCATGCAATTCGCTATAAAATCGGTTGATTATCTAAAATGTAGTGATTTTTTTTTCGTAAATTGTGGACGTTCAATAAGTTCTCGGTATGTGTATGAAAACAAAGATATGCAGATGTATTTTCTAAATTAATTTTCAATGTAGTCCCCTCTTATCTCAATGCATTTATTAGATTTGTCAATTTTAAGCCCGTATAAAAGTAGTTTTCATTTTAGTTGGCAAAATGTACGGTCACAACCGCCTCCAGTGCTTCATTTCTGGATCTTTTTTCAGATTCTGGAATAAAAAGTAGTCACTGGGGGCCAGGTTTGGACTGTGCGGTGGGTGGTCCATGGTATCGAACCAGCAGTCGCGCGCGGTAGCCTTTGCAATCTGAGCGGTGTGAGCTGAAGCATTATCATGCCGAAGCAGTACACCGTTGGCCAATTTCCACTCCTTTTTTCTTTAATGGCTGCTCCTAATTGCCATAGAATATTGGAAAAGTACGCTGCTATGATATTGACACCTTTATTATTATAGTCTATCAACTATATCCCTTGATAACCCAAAAAGATGGTGGCCATGACCTTCCCAGCTGAAAGGACAACTTGAATATCTTGGGATGAACTGATGCTCTAATATGTCACTGCACCGAATCTTCCCTGCTCTCAGAGTCATAATTATGAACTCACATTTCATCTCCAGTAACAATTATTTCGATGACTGCGTCTAGATTGTTTCCACATAGCTTCAAAAACTGCGAACAGCATTCCACGCGAGTTTTTTTCTGATGCGGCGTCAGCATTCGCGGCACCCATCTCGCGGTCACTTTTGACATATGAAGTTGGTCATGAATGATGTGCGGTATACTGTATGGTACCGGTAGAACGGCCAAGTCTCTAAGCTATCGATTTGATCGTCACTTGACTGTTTTACAATATAATTTTATCCACTTATTCAACAATTTCCTGTGAATAGGCTTCGACAGGTCGGCTGGCGTGAGGGTCATCTTCGATGTTCTGCCTCCCACATCTAAATTCACTTGACCACTTTTGGATAGTAGATAACAAACGACCAGATTCCCCGTAAACAGTATCCATTTTATTTTGAATGCATTTTTGGCTTTTACCTTATTTGGTTAAGAATTTAATAAGAGCGCGATGCTCTAATTTTACTAAAAATGTTAAATTGCTCATATTGGTAGCGTTTATGTTCAACAGTAACAAAACATAAATGAAAGTTTTTTCCATTTTTATTTTTATTTATTTGCTATAAGTGAATTCATATGGCCAGTATTTGAAAGTACACAAAAAGAGCATATAGAACCTATCTATACCGACAACTTGTTGAATACCCTACGTACATGGCTCTATTATATAATTTATTCAATGGTTTATTAGTTAATTTTTCTTTCAACGGTCGATATTTTTATGAAATGTAATGCTTAGAAATGGCATGTTTGCTTAGCTTCTAATAAATTGAGTGACTTCTAATAACTTTTGTAGATCGACTTTGACTTACTATCTTCTTATATGAGCATATAGATTATTTCCATCTAAAAATATGAATATTGTAATCAATGGAGTTATTTCTATTTCTTTCAACATTTTCTGGAACCATCCTGGTTTTATTTAATTTCTTCGTGGTTTCTTACAACTGAAGTCATAGATACCATGAAAGATCATGATCTTCCATTTATGCAGATAATATTTCCGCAATTTGCTGGAACTGAACGAGAAAATTCAACGGTCCTTGAGTGACAAACTTCTGGCTTTCTGTGAATTGTCTTTACTAAATTTGAATAAGAATAATGGTATACATTTAAATCTTCGTGGATTTTGCTGCATTAATACTGTAAACTTGACGTCTGCCATGTTTTTGAATTTGTTATCGACAGCGGTTTACGATGGAATTAACACATTGAAGCCCCGTGCAATGAACTAGGATACGCGTGTTACGCACTGTTGATGTCAGCGTAGTTCCTTGACAAAGTGGCTCATAAAGCATGATACTTTGCATATATGATGCACTGTTATCGCTCGGGTTAAATTAAGGGGTCGAGCGGAAAACTGCGATCGCATGCTCATAATGCAAAAAAGGGATTTTGTGCACAATACTGGAGTGCTTTCCGGCACCTCCGGGGGTAATTTTCCTCAAGCTAGCGATCTATGTACATCATAGAAGATGCTGTCTACGTGAGGCATACTTAGCAAACTTTGATGTGAATGGCGTTCACTCCGCAATGAGCTCGGTTCGGTTTGTTCTTCGCTCAGAAAATTGGAAAAATCGGCGAACGATATTGGCCCAAAGATATATGATCGGAAAAACATTTCAAAAAGTCAACATTAAGTGAGACAATATTCAGGAGGCGTCTGAAAATCTTTCTCGTCGATAAAATCTCTACAGCGTTTATCATTATTTTATATAATTGTTTTAATTATAATCTAATATATGTGATTTGTAAAATATTATTTTTTTTTTTTTTACGTAGGTATATAAAAACAACGACATGTTTAACTGACTCTAAAATAAACTATGAATTTTGATTAATGCATAATCCAGTGTAACTACATACAATGGAGTCTTAAGTCAAACAAGAATCTAGCATAACGATTTATTTTATTTCGATATTTTATCCATTTTTGTAGTTGTGTTAATATTTTGATCCTGGGTTAATTCTTCAACCTTAAAAACGCCTCGAGGATGCTGCTCTGATGGTGAGTTTTTGTCTTTATATTTGGAACTTAACTGTTACCTTAAAAAAGGGCGTAACTGATAGTTTTGCCAAATTTTACTTAAAAAATAGATACATATTTGTAATTAGTGAAAAAGGCGCATATACTTGTATATTTTATAATGCCGTATGAGCGATATTTTTAGAGATACACCAAAGTGAAATAGCGTAAAATAAAATGATTTCATAGACTTACTAATATGAAAAGACACATTTTACGATTGCTAAGACGAAACATCCTAATTACTCAATGTCGTCTATTTTTCTATAGGTATGCTACATGAGAAATCAGAGACTATCACGGTTTTTTGAGATTATAAATAAGATAAAACGGATCTACCGTGTGAAATTTAAACAACCGACGTTTCGACGATATTGCAACCGCCATTGTCCAGGGTAGACTGTAGAACCGTCAATCGTCATGCGTTGTTCTACGGATAGGCGGCAGTAACAGCAGCAGTTTGCCGCTTATCCGTAGAACCGCAGAACAACGGGAATTTACCGCGTGAAGTTTATAACACCCGACGTTTCGGCGATATTGTGAACGCCATTGTCCAAGGTAGACTGAAGAGCCATCAATCGTCATGCGTTGTTCTACGGGTAGGCGGCAGTAACAGCAGCAGTTTGCTGCCTACCCGCAGAACAACGCATAACCATTGATGGCACTTCAGTCTACCCTGGACAATGATGGTTGCAACATCACCAAAACGTCGGGTGTTATAAACTTCACGTGATAATTTCGTTTTATCTTATTTGTAAGGTATATTACATATTTTTGTAAATGAACCTGTTTCGTGTCGAATATTTTGCATTGTAGGTAATACTACTTTGAAAGGACGTAAGTGATCACGAATGCCTTTTTGTTATGATGGCAGTATCGAACTATATTTTTTACCAATCGGTGCTTAAAAAGTCTTCTTTTAGACCGATTGCATACTTAATGTTTCACATCATTTTAATTAATTTTATTTCATCATACTTCTATCAATGCAATAAAAATGTGGATATTCATATGTCCGTTTTGTATTAAAAATTTTAGTTAGTGTTGAAACGCAGGGTAAGAAAGGTTTAGTGTTTTGGGATTAGGAGAGAAAGAAAGGGCAAATTAGTGGGAAACTGACCTACGGCAGGCGACGAGCTCTGCCCCTGTTCATCCTGCTCAGTGTCCTCGTCAGACATCGCTTCGACGTCAATTAGAGGACTTTCCGACCTCGGCCCTCCGGCCACCTCGCCTACAATATCATTCATTTCGTATGAAAATTGAAGCACAAGATTATAACAAAAAATGACGGTAGCACCGTAGTCCACTGGCACTAGAGGTTTTGCATTATGGCTTCATATTTATTACTAATCGCAACGACAAATAGGATATTCATATAAGAAAAACAGATCATTGGAAACAGGTATTCATGGTACTACCACGGCAATCTAACCCATCACAAACCGATTGCGCCAACCACTATTAAATCCAGTGGATGTCGACCAGAACCTTGATGACGGCGGCTTCTGCAAACAACTGTTACAATCATACTGCATTGTAGTATACTTGCACCCTGATATTTCGGATACTTCACAATCCCTCCTTCCATATTAATATATGACATGGAAATATGTCATAATATTAATCTGCCTAACACTGAACCGTTTTTTCATTGGTTCGTTCGAATTCATCGCACTCTTTGTGATTGCGATTTATTCCATTTCCGGCTCATTATCGTAAAAGAATCGAGCTGGAAATGTACATCTTATTTCTATAATGACGCGGTAAAGCGATATTACCCTCACACTTAGACCGTTAAGGCCCTCTTCAGATATCAGCTCCTACTTATAGCAAATATAATCGACTTATCTTCCGACTGGTTTCACTTCCTTTCTTGTCGTCATCCTCAACAGCCACCTGCCCCTGGATCGGTGAAATTTAGATAAAACATTGAAAGGTACGTGCTTCTATCTATTCTCAAAGTGCTTTCCATAATTTTACTCTAAACTCACAATTTTAAAACCCGGAAGCGAAATGATTGTCAGAGGAAGTAAATTCATAAAATATAATTTGCACTAAAATCCAAAGACATCCTCTAGCCTATCTTTAGTCTGCTAAAAGCGCTTTCAACAAGCATTTGTCTATATATAAATTCACAATAAAACACCATTGTATAATCATTAGATGAAATATCTTAAAACATACATACACTTTAGTTTGGTTAGTGTTGAGGGACTTTGTACTACACTTATGTCTAAAACATATATTAACCACCTTTAAATAACATTTAAAACTATTATTATTACCCTAATTATATACTACAGCTGAAAGTTCCGAGTCAACTCCGAAACCTGATGGCGACCTCCCTTGCCTCCTCGTCTTCGTACTGGAAAATATGAGATCGACGACTCGTCTCACCGCGGCTCTGCAGTTCCCCAACAAAGCTATCTATGCATCCAGGAGCTGGCGCTTTCACGGATGGTCCCATGTATAGGGCAACATCGACCAATCTCAAGCTAGCAGCTGAAAAACTCCAGCAGTAGCAATATTCGCTTCCAGAGTGGCTACGGAAGCGGCAGATCGTTGCGAATGCGGCCAAATTAGAGAACAGCATCATCGGCTCTTTGAAGAAATGTTCCGCACCAGTGCCGCTAAGTAGTACTCCGATACCATGGAAGAATACCATCAAAAGTACAACTTTGGAGTTAAGACCATTGCTCGGGCGAACCCATAACCCCGAGGCGCTTCAACGAACTTTGTCGCTATATTGTACCAAGATGAGCGTAAGGAATTTGGATATGACATATCTACATCCTCACCCGCGAGAGCCCGACTCTTTACCACGAGGCACTGGGAATTTTCAAACCCAGTGGGGCCCTCGTGCCCTCGCTCCCAAATTTACCGTTTGGTCTCGGGGTTGAAGTCCCTTGCCCAACCTCTACCTATCGTGATAACGCGGCATTCCGTCAATCGAAAATATCGCAGACCCGTGGCGTCCTTTTCTCAGCAATGTTAACCCGAGATCGGGAGACCATCGGGTCGTTTCTAAGGATAGGTGACAACAGGTCAATACCTACCCCCGCGCCCTAGCGCACCTGCTTTCCCCGACCATTCCGGGTCTCCGGAAGTGAAAACGCAGTCGGGGTGGGGGGGGGGGGGGGGGGGGG
>JAOPUG010000384.1:6287710-6297975 GCA_027564375.1 Micropterix facetella | reverse complement strand
GGTATTTGAAGGAAGCTGGTGTAAAAGAAATGTATGGTAGCTCTGTGGAACTTTATTTTTAAAATATCTACAGTTCACCCTGACTCTAAAAAGATATAATTTTTACTAATAAAGTAACAAACAAGTCTTTTTTTATAAATCCATGCCAGTGAGACTTTTCTCCCAGATAATTTATAATAAAACAAAATCCAGATACTTATAACAAAAACATTTATTTATAACAAAATATCAAAGTAAGTGTTCGAAATGTCTCCCTCCAACTCTTATGCAGAATAAGCATCTTCTAATAAAATTTCTCCCGAGACTTCTTAGAGCTCGTACATTATTTTTCACAGTATCAGCTACGAGGTTCAAATTTTGTCTAAACTCTCTTTCATTAGCATTGGTTGTCTCATGGACCGCTTCTTTAAAATAACCCCATAGAAAATAATCAAATGGATCGAGATGAGGTGAGCGAGGTGGCCATGCAATTGTACCTCCGCGTCCAATCCAACGATTTGGGTATGACTCGTTTAAATAGTCAGTCACTTGTCGTGGACAATGGGCGGGACAGAATCTCTCGCGAACTTCTTGTGGGATATCTACTAATAGGCCATCAAGATCATTTCTTAGAAAATGTAGATAACGGGCACCATTAAGCCTCGGTGGCAGTTCAAAAGGACTGATAATTCTACCATTATGAATTCCCGCCCACAAATTGACCCCAAACTGATGCTGGAATCGATCTTCTCTGATTATTTGGGGATTTACTAGGGCCCAGTGATGAAGGTTGTGCATGTTAAATACTCCAAGCCTTTTAAAGCAAGATTCATCGCTCCATAAAATCGAATCGAAAAAGAGGGGTTCTTGACGGCATCGGCGTAGCATCTCTCGACATAAATCTACTCGACGTTGATAATCGGCAGGTAGCAGTGCCTGCACTCTTTGCACATGATACGGATGCAAATTATTTCAATTCAGTATACGGTGTACTGTACTTCTTGCGACACCAGTGCGTCTAGAAATACAGCGAACACTAGTGGAAGGATCTCTACTTCGACCAACACCTGACGTTCATCGACTCTTCTAGGTCTTCCTTCGGGATTTCCAACTCCAGGATTGCGTCCTTCTAAATACGCGTTATGGACACGAAGAAAAACTTGATGGTCGGGATAGCGATCGCAATTAGGATAGCGTTCACGGTACGTACGTGCAGCTTCCCGAGCGTTCCTGTCACACAGACCGTATATGAAATGCATATCCGCATAATCACGAGGCGTGTAAGTAACAGGCATTTTACAATACCTATTTGATCAATCTCTAAATCACAAGCACTAACAAGGTCCGTAAGCGTGGTTCAACAATAATAATGGCGGTCGTATCGTATAAAAATGCGAGGAAAATAAAAACACATGCGCAAGTTCGAGCTATGAGTAAGACACTGAAGGAGAGGAGCAGAGTAGAGCATTGGCCGATAGCAAAATAAGCAACCGAGGCAGGAAAGAAAGAGATAGCGAAACAATTCTCAGAACCATTTTAAGTAACATAAACATTTCTAGGAATTGAAGCCACAGTCCAATTCATATTGCTTTTTTTAAGTGCAACTTTGTTGTCAGTAAGATTATCATAGCTTTTTAGAATCAGAGTGAACTGTAGATATTTTAAAAATTAAGTTCCACAGAACTGCTATACATTTTTTTTACATCAGCTTCCTTCAAATACCACAGTGCACATTTTATTATTTCATATTTGAACAGGTTTAGGCTTGTAATTTTTATTTCTTTGGTAACTGGGCATGAATAACATATTAATTAGGAAGACATATGATTGTTTAACTGCCTTAAATAAAAAAATAAAAAAATATATGTAAATTTTCAATTTTCCGTACCTAGTATGAAAATGTTAAGAAAATATTTAAAATAACCATAACTTTAAAGCTCCTGGGCCCAGGGCAATAAAATTTCCTGTTTCTAATAGGGAAGGACCTCCTCTGTCGCCAACATCCCGTTGGTCCATTCCTTACGGGACACCCTGTATATTAAACCAGTGTAATGTCCCTTATATAATGTTTAATGTCTCTTATATAATGGCAATCCCTTATATATATATTTTCGACAATAAAGTTATTTTATTCTATAACTCGACCATTTGCGCCAAAAATTTGAAAATAATAGAGCAGGCAACGAGTTTTTGCGGTCGGTTTTCAGGAGAAGCGGGCGGATAAAAATATCTTACTACCTGGAAAGCTTTGGTATCTCCTTTACACTTGACCGAGTGGTTCTAGATCGCAAGAGAGGAAAGCTGTCGTTCGACTGGACCGAAGAGAGGTTAATGCCGCTGTCCACAGATGAACGCTTCATGAACCTTTGAACGTGATGTCCAGGGCTAGGAACTGGACTTCCACCGATATCCATTGGCACGGGCATATCCTTGTCTTCATGACGAGGTGAAGTGGCCGATATGCTGGTCATGCTCAACATCACTGGTTTACTCTTGATGTTATCGGTTCTGGAATACAGTAAAAATGTTAAATAAAACTTCTGTACCAGCAAGACAAATGAAATAACTCTATATTAGATTGAGAAGTCTCAAGATAGTAATATATTATTGTCAGAGAAGATTAAACGAATTTCCCGCGTGAAGTTTGTAGCACCGGACGTCTCGGTGATGTTGTAACCGCAGTTGTCCAGGGTAGACTCAGTATACTCTGGATAACGGCGGTTGCAACATAACCGAAATGTCGGGTGCTACAAACTTCTCTCGGTATATTCATTTAATTTTATTTATAATGTCAAAACAACCGCGATAGTCTTCGATTTCATAATACACGCATTGTCCTAAGCGCAAATAGTCACCCAGACATTCACCAGACTTATGGCGATCCTATGTTATAAAAAAACTACTCTCTTTTTGGGACTGGTCAGGTTACAAGGAGAATTGTTTATTAAATAATTCCTCATACAATGAAACATTGAATAAAAGTGATTAAACTACTTTTTTATTGCTTATATTATTTAGAAAATTACAACGGACATAGAAACAATAAAATAGTTGTCATAAATAAGCAATTCACCGACAACAAGTGACCATAGACGCGTATTTTCTTTTGGTTGCTTGCTTGTTGGCTTAATTTCAAATAAGTGATTATGCGTAAACTAGTAAAAATATAAGACATATGAAGGACCGGTTTACGCGCGAATCACGAATTTAAAATATGGTAAAGTGCTTGTTTTTTAGACTTTACCCACACTATCCCTGTATTAGGTGTACCACAATATCTCACCAATTTTATTTTTTTTTAATCAGGAGGGAAAGGGGGAGAGGAAGAAAAATAAAAGGAATGAAAATATCAAAGGGGCGCATGATCAGAATGTTCAGTAGGTTGACAAGGATTAGTATATGTGATCAGAAAATGGATCAAAACATTTAAAATCACAGTATGTACAAATATATGATATTTCACATGCTACGGGCGAACCCGTCCACCCCGGAGCGTGTTAACGATATTTATCGTGTTATCACTTCGAGGCGAAACGCAGACTTAGGACGTAGACAAATCTACATACCAATATCCACCTAGGCCCGTAAGAGTCCTACTCCTTATCGCGAGGCACTGGGAATTTTTAAACCCAGTGGGTTATCCTCGCGCTCTTACTCCCAGGTGCGATCAGATTACTCCAATCCCAAGTTTGGTCACATGATCGACGTCGCTTGCGCGGTGCTCTACCACTAAAGCGGTATTCCTAACTGGAATGTGGCAAATACGGGGCGGCGAAGGTACCTACTTACCCCTGCTTTCTTAAGAAGATTACATACACTTCTAAACTCCTTCAGGCATCAGTCAGTAACAACACGGCCGGTTTGCCCGCCCAGTGCGCCAGCTGTCCAGATCAGCCCGAGTTCCCGTCCCCAGGTGCGCCGCATAGCGGGTTCACCAGGTTGGTCCTTCTTCGTGGAGGCTCCTGAATAGGAGTTGCTCTGCGAGCTGGGCCGAACTGGATACACACATGCATTCGATATCAGGCGACTAATAAATAGTCGCCTGATATCGAATGCATGTGCCTTTTTGAAAAGGGCATCCCTAGAATAAGGCTAACAAAATATTATTTATAATATACATTTTTGAGTAGTTTGAAGTGGTATAACAAGACATTTTGAACATCTATCCCAGCCAATTATACTGCAGCAAATAAGAAACTCACATAAAGAAAAATACACAGACGAGAGCGTGTTGGGATCCAGAACATTTCTCAGCTCTTTGAACTAATATCCAAGAGTTCTAATCTTCTTAGCTACTTACTCAACTTCTTCACCCAGCGTAAATTACATATTATCCACTAAAATTCCAAGATATTTGACGACCACAGTTTTCATGAGTTAACTTATAAATCATTGTTAACTTTAAAAATACTATCGTTATTAAATTGTAATTAATCGAAAATAATATCGGAAATTTTGACCGGGCTACCAAATCGATTTTACAGTTTTCAATTTTCTGAGAGTTATTTCATACAAAACTTATATATTCCTCGTATTTCTATCCAATACCTGTGATTTAATTCTCCTCCTGGTAACCTTCATCCGTTCATTAATGCTATGTCAGTAAAAGTCGAAGGAAATTTCTTGTGTGTAGAAACTTAAAACCTTTGTTGCGATTATATTTAGATGTAAGAAAAATACACACCGAGTCGACTCTCATTTATTTAACTAATATTTTAATTAATGTTAAGTATGTGTACGTGGGCGTCCTTGCGCCAATGGCAGCGGTGCACAGCCGGACAGAAGCGTAATAGATCCGTGTAATATGGTGAGCAGTCGTGAGCCGAGTTTTTATAAGTAAACTTCTGAGCCGTAGTAGATAGGCTTGGGCTATAATTGAGTAAGAATGCATGTCGTTACCTAGACTGATGAGTTCTAGGAGCATGAAGCATTTTATTACTGTGAGTATCGGTAGATTCGCCATATTAGTGCTATAAATGCTAGAAATTGCCTAATTTACCTTATTAAAAGGTTAAAAATGCTTGTATGGACAAAGGGGACGTAGGTAATATCGGTAAGCAACGTTAGTAGTCGCGTTCAAACACTGGTTCCCGTGAGATCACCGAAGTTAAGCAGCGTCGGGCGTGTTAGTACTAGGATAGGTAACCGCCTGAGTACAGCCACAGCCGTATAAAATAATTGTCGTTAGACATTAAGGTGGGCCATTACCGCAAAGGGTATAAAAAAAAAGTTATATAATTGTTAGAGTGGAAATTGGAAGAATCGCCATAAAACTTTACGACAATCGAATGATACCTGCTGATGGCACAAACAGGACCATTAGATGTTGTAGAATATTTTTCAATTCCCTTTATTTCAGTGCCAGTAAAGTTAGTGACTATTAAGAAGTAATTGTTAATTTTGAAAATACTATCGTACCTGTTTAAATTACCAGGTCTCCGAAATACGCCATCCCTATCATCATCGTCAGGGTCCGGAGCCATACTAGCAGCCTTCTCTCGTTCACGTTCTCTCCTCTCCAGTTCTCTGGCGAGTGATGCGTGGCGGTTCTTCCTGGCTACTTGAGCTGGAGTCTGGGAGCTGGATGTCCTTATCGTCGCAGCAGTCTGACACCAGCCATATAAAGCTATTGCCGTAGCGGTGTGGCCGCATGCACAGGCCCATGCCTGAAATTTGTTTTAAATAAAGTATGAACAAATATGTCAGAAAATCAGTGCTACACACAAGGGTATCCATATCTCAAAATCATGTAGAAATTCTACATCTTGGTTTGTATGTTTATTTTTGTTGAATTATACCAGAGAATATGACAGGGAAGTCGCATTGCTGGACCTCTGCATAATTTTTTTAAGTAGCAGTAGGAGTGTATATAGCGTTTGATAAATTAATATTTGGATTTAAGGCTATACTCGTGCGAACACGTCACCCCGAGGCGTTTCAACGAACTTTATCATTATATCGCCCCGGTATAAAACATAGAGAATTTTGTCATAACATATCCACTATCCAACTACGCCGCGGCCCGTTAGAGATCGACGCATTAATAGCGAGGTACCGCGCAGCTAGCTGCCAGGCGGGCCAGCCTCTCTCCCTAACTACCAAATTTACACTGATTTATCTATCTACCAGTTTGGTTCCAGGCTCGAAGTTGCTTTCGCAACCTCTGCCTGTCGTGATAACGCGGCATTCCGTAACTCGGAAATATCGCGGACCCGTAGCATCCTTTACTTAGCGATGATCACCCGAGATTGAGTAGCCTTCGGGTCGTTTCTAAAGGTAGGCGACGAACGGTCGACACCTACCCCCGCGCCTTAAGAAGCATTACGCAAATAGACTCCCCCAACTATTCATCAGTAGAGCAAGGCCGGTAAACCGACCAATGCATCAACCGTCCAGGTCCGCCCGAGGTATTACCCCAGGTCCGACCGCAAAGCGGGTTTCACCGGATTAGTCCCTCTTCGGAGAGGCTACCCGATGTAACAAGATGGTCGTATGGCCCGAGCTGCAAAGCCCCATTAGGCCCTGATAAATTGATAGAGATTTTTGACCTTAGAGTTTAAGACAAATGAGAATGAGAAAGAAGAAAGACATAAATATATGATGACACGGATGCCACATTATCCCATTAGAATCACGTAATAATGTATTTCTATTTAATTTTTATCCAAGATTTTCTGAAAAGACTTACCAAAGGTGTGAACCCATCATCATCCTGCCTCATTGCGTCTACTTCAGCTTCCAGGAGTGACGAAGGGCTGTCAGTACGCCATCTAAGCAACGCCAGAACCAATCGCCTGAATCCAAGGGCGGCAGCCAGGTGCAGCAGTGTTAACCCCCTTGGGGGAGGTGACCATAGGTCATCCCCTATACTAGACCCTGAAGCCGAAGGCCACCTTCGCATAGTCAATGATGTCACAAATATCAGTAGGCGATCTTCGAAGGTGGAGTGTGTAAACAGGGCAGTATCCTCTACCTGAAATTAAGAGAATAAAACCATCAACCTCAAGAGCTTCGTGCATCTCAAAAAGAGATCGAAATACTGCATTTTGTCGTTAAACCGCGATGCTTTTGATGACGGATCTTTAAGTTGATAAATGGCTACCCGAACTTAACGCTCCTTCATGGTTGGAGTTTACAGCCGATTTCGAGATAATGCTTGATTTCTTTGGATATGCCAACAACTCTTGGCGTTTGTGTGGAACTGGTGGTTGTGTTTCAAGCTTTTAGCCGCCGAAATGAGGCTGTTAGACGATTTCTGGCTCCATATATATAAGAGAGTTTTTCATCTGCTACCCTAAGCTGGTAGACACATTGGAATGTTTCACGGCTTTTCAAGAAATTATGGTGTACTCGATATCGTGCTTGGATGACTTAAAACAGTGTGTCTTCCACTGGCCATACTCCACACTATGATATTTTGTTGTTGTACAAAATGTATACTGGAATAATAGAAAAGCAAAACCATAATATACTACGCATCAGTATCATGATAAACGCATGTTTTTTTAGTAACATTCTGTATTGTATCGATGAAGGATACATATGTCTATAATGATTAAAACTCCTCGAAAGAACTGGAAAACGGAATTCGTCTACATAAGACTGACAAAATTATTTACTTGGATTGAAATTTGAACGACAACAAGGATACCAGCAAGGAGGTAAGACATCTAAGACACTACATATTCTCAGTATTATTATATGTGAAACATTTTGTTAAAACAGATTAAAGCCTTTAAAATGTTGGCCTATTGGATGATAATACGTATACGCTGAATTGGCGGTGTCAGGAATAAAGATGCGTTAAAGCGTTTGAGCAAGAACATAGAAATATTAAAGACAATAAAAGCCCGTAAACTCGAATACTTTGTAAATGTAATGCGTCACCCGGATAGATACAAATGTATCTATATCAATTATGCAATCGCTAGATTAAGTCTAATGCCATGACGAATAACGGACTTGCTATCCAGCATTGGTGGTGCAATTTGCTAGTCGTATTTTATTTTTCTCCATCAAATCAGTTTCATATTCGACTGCCCGAAAGAAAGCCTTTGTAATACCACTCCTAAAATCTCCCAATTCTATACTACCTAACGAGTTCCACCTAATTTTATTTCTTCCTGCATTATCCAACGTCTTAGAATACATAGTTCACTCCTAAATGTCTGGATACATCTCGCGTCATAATTTCATTAATCTCGTTTAGTTAGGTTTCCGACCTGGCCATACGACTACCTCTGCCTTAGGTAAAGTGACCGATTACGCGCGTAGAGATATGGATCATAAACAACTCTACTTGTTCTCTTGGATTTTATCAGCTCTTTCAATAATGTCGATTTTTACCTGCTTGTTGCCCAGCTACAAACACTCAATCTCTCTTATGCCGCTATTAATTGATTTAAATCATATGTAAGTGTAATGCTGCAGAGTGTAGACGTAAGCGATAGAGTGTCAAACTGGGTTAATCTAACAGATGGGGGTCCCGCATTGTCACCTATTCTTTTCTCACTACCTATCTTCAGTCAAGTTCCGGGGCATACGCGCTTCCATGCCGACGATGTACAATTATAATATGTCCACTCTCTATCAGAGATTGCTAATGCCGCGATCGCCGTCACAGGCTATTCTTATTGGAGGCCATTAATTTCTATCATAATTGGATAAAGCCTCTCAAATTCTGGTGGCTCATAAATGATCCACATACATACAGGCATTATTGTGGGCCACCCGTAGTCAACTACTCTCGAATAAGGTTAAAGATCCGTTAACCTTACCATCGATGAATATCCCTCGTGGCAATCACAACTTAGCAAGGTACGTCCCAAAATATTCGCTAGTTGCTTTACTCTCTACAGGTGCTTAAGCATTTCCTTCACGTGGATACCAAAAAATCTTTGCGCAATCAATCCTTTTCCAATACTGTACTATGTATATGTGTTTTACCTCGACTCAGCACCGTAAGATAAAACTAGAACTTTCAAAATGTTTGCATGCGATTTATTTTCGGTCTACGCCAATATGACCAAGTGTTTTGAATGTAGGGTTCAATTGAAGTGGTTGCCGAAATGCCAATGGAGAAATGTTCACCTACTTTCGGTCCTATTTCACGTTTCCTCGTCGTCCTCGCCATTCTATATATCTTGTAGAGCTTCTAGAGCTTCGTTCGGGCTCTGGCAATCTTTTGAAAATCTCTGCCCACAGGACGAACTTTTTTTCGCATTATTTTAGTGTACGTGTTGTTAGACTTTGAAATGATATCCCGGTTAACACAAGGAGCTCGCATTCTGTAGAATAATTTAAGACTCAGTTTAAAAATACTTTCCTAGTAGATGTAAGTAGTAGTTCATTGCCTTTTTACGTCATCACTCCTTTCAGAACTTTCTCCTCCTTGGCATGAATTAGTACTATATTTCACTTTTTAAATTTTAGTATTCTTGCATGTTTCTAACTATGTTATGCATTCATCGATATTTTCCAAAGGTTACCTCATGCATATTTTTTAAAAATGTACGCAAATAAAGAATCAGTATTATTATTATGCATATAATACATAATTCAAGACAAAATAACCGGAAGAAGTCCGAGACCAAGAATAATGACTTGGTATTAAAATTTATAGAAATGGTTTCAGAAATATACCATAACCTTGTTTCGAGCGACGGTCAATAAAGTTGTTATAGCGAGGTATGGTAGCCGGTTCATTCGAGGACGTAGCATCGGAAGAAGAAGAGAAAATACTCCTATTCGAGACATTTGTATGTTGCATGTATCATTTAATCAGATAATCCAATTACTTGCTTATCTCAAATGTCCTCTTCTATCCCTGGCCGCTCTCAAAAGCAATAACAAGTGGTAAATAATTAATATTGTTCGTCAGGTGGAAACTGCCAACGGTATTGATTCAGTCAACGTGTATGCCGGCTGAACACGCCACCGTGTAACAGGTATCTATTCTATGAATAAACACGCCAATTTAATGAGAAACGTGCCGTCAAGGGACCGAAGGTAATTAGTACGACAATGCAGAGTGTTTGATTGACGGGATTAGTGGGGCACTTAGGCTACGATTTCACCCCGATCCTCACACTTTATATAGGATTTCATTATACTAAAATAGAGTGAATTCCCTTACAATCATTTTTGAAGGCAATTTTGATCATTCCACTAATTTAAAATTTCTGTATATCTTTGGTTAAGTATATTTTATTCCCTATTTTTTTTTTTGTGTTTACTGCTAAATATTTAACATCTTTTATTTAACATCTTTTTGTAATCTAATTATT
>JAOPUG010000384.1:6109644-6122886 GCA_027564375.1 Micropterix facetella | reverse complement strand
ATACGGATTCAGTCAGTATAAACTCACTTACTGAATCCGTAACGCTGTAGACGCTGTGTTAGGCTAGCAGCGGCGGGGCGGAGATGGCGGGGGGGATGAAGGGTGAGGGGTGAGAGGTAGGAGTGAGAGCTAGGATAAAAGGAGGGGAGAGAGGGAGGGGTGAGTAACGGGGAATAGGGTTATATTTGAGACCATGCTCAGGCGAACCTGTCACCCCCAGGGCGTTTCAACGAACTTTATCATTCTATCGCTCCAAATTGAGCGTAAGGAATTGTGACAATACATATCCATTAATCCAACCACTCCCACTACCCGCGAGAGTCCTACTCATTACATGAGGCATTAGGAATTTTCAAATCCAGTGGGGTACCCTCGTGTCCTCGCTATTTCGTTGGGTCACAGGTTTGAAGTCGCTTGCGCGGCCTCTACCTAATGTGATAATGAGGTATTCCGTAACTCGGAAATATCGCGGACCCGATGCGTCCTTCACTCGGCGTAATCACCAGAGATCGGGAGACCAACGGGTCTAAAGATTTCTAAGGATAGGTGACATTAGGTCAACACCTAGGGACAGCAGTGGGGGCAGCGAGGAGGCAGGAGGAGACAGGGGTCAGAGGTTACGTTATAGCCCCCCCCCCCCGCTGCCCGGGGAGAGCTATAACGTTCGAAATTCGGTCTATTTGACAGACGCCTCAGGCGCACTAGTTAAATATAAATAGGACTAATAAAACAATGACGGGTATATATGTACGATCAATAAAATCAATACAAATTAAACAATTAAATTACTTATACAGGCATCTCATTCATACATGGCCGTGGATCTCGGGTGGCATTCCGGTAAATGATTCCTCGGATCCCCGATATATCCGAGTGACGGAATGCCACGTATAATACGCCAGGTAGAGTCCGCACAAGCGGCTTCGAACCCGGGACAAAACGGATGGATGGAAAAATCCCTATAAATTTGGCAGATAGGAAATGAAGGTTGTCCGCTGGGTGTAGATTTGCTTGCTCAGTGCTTCGCTAATAAGTTTCGGTCTCTAACGGGCCGAGGCATACTTGATACTTGGATTGTGCATGTCCACATATCTGCGCTCATATCGGGGCTATATGACGATTAAGTTCGTTGAAACGCCTCGGCTGGCGGGTTCGCCCATAGTATCAATTTTAAAACTAACCCTGCATGGGAGATGCGTCATTAGTTCCACGTTTGAGGTCTTCATAAACGCCGTTGTCATCTTAACGAAGAGGCCGGATGTATTGTGGTGATAGAGGACTACTCTGCGGCGAGGACGCTTTTCAAGAACTGTTTCTTAAACACCGGGCAACGAATGTAAACGTAAAAATCTGCAGAGACTGTTCTTTGGTTTTCACTTGAAATTAACCTATAGTATCCAGTCTTGGTAAAAAAAGAAGTAACCATCTTTTTACAAGTGCTTTGACCTTTCTTGAATTTTATCGGTAAATTCCCCAAAGGAAGACCTACTTCGCTGATTGACTTTCTTTCAGCTTCATAACAATACATCCAGCTTTCTTCTCCTGTTACGATATCATATACTGTTAATTATTGCCCTCCGTCGTTAAAAGTGAACTTGCGTTAACTCATATGGTATCCATCTCGAACTAAGCTTCCGAACTTTCAGGCATGGTGTACGTGCAAAATATCTTGCACGTGGCTCTTGTTAATGTTCAATGTTGTATGAATTTGCCGACATGTAATATTTTTATCCGACTAAATTAGTTGTCATACAACATAAATGTTAGTTTCTGAAACAGCTGTCGCCAGCCGGCCCTCGCGTGAATCGTCTTGGAGATCAATACGTCCACATTAAAAATAATTATACCAAAAGTACACAGGCTAAGAGATGGAGTTTCATTATAAAATGCTAATTGAAGTCTTTGAAACCTTTCTTGTTGACTTAAACCACAGCGAAAATGTTAAAAAATCACAAAACGAAAATTTTCTCGACTTAAATTCATCGTCTGGTAAACAAGCAATTTCAATGATGGCGCCACAAAGAAAAAAAAATTACATACTTAAAAAATCAAATGTATTGTACAGCCAAAGATATCCATTTTTAACAGTACGAATTACTTTTTTAACATCTTTAACGCAAGTGGCCAGTACCAGAAACATTCAATTTGACCCATGAACTATGGAACTACGAAAATATGTATTCGATGCAACTATTTTGGCTGATTGCAGCACTGCACAAAAGTTCCAATTTCCACTTATAGGCACCTATTATATAATTCAACTTTTCTTTCAAATTTAAGCGCCTACAATTTCCCGATAATTACTTAGTTTTTGAATAAATCTATCATCGTCTGTTCTTTTCATTTCGTTTACAAGTTTTTTACCTATAATTGTAGTGTTGATGTATTAATTTTAGTCAGTGTTATTTAGGCATTGTATATTTATAAATATCTCACTTATCTCAGTTTTATCGCTTATATCCGTTAAATTTTAACCGAACACATGATGCCAAACACATGCACAAATTTCAAGAGAAAATGCAATCTTACCCTAATACGATCAAGTTTACTACATTGAAACGATTGCAATTTATTACAACGCAAAGCCTACTAAGGCGATTTTGGCGACTTGCGCTATAACTTTACCAGTAAAACTTGGTGGCGAAGCCAGTGATACTCTTTCTCGTATGTAAAACGATTCACATCAGCCAACGCCGGGTGAGGCCAAGGCTTTGGCGAGCTCGAGCCGGCGAGCGCTCTCACGCTGTCGCCGCTCAAGATGAATGACCACTTCTAACCCTTGTGATACGGCCAACCCTCGCCCCGACATAGAATAGACACACTTCTAGTACAGAAGCGACACGGAGTTAGGAGCAACCATACCAATGCCTGTTACAATATAATGAGTTATTATATCAATACCTTTAGTAAAATAAGAGCACTTCGTAACCTTGACAAATTTCTGAACCTAAGTCAATATCGACATACAGCAGTGAAGGCCTATATAATGCAAGTAGGGTTAGTAAACACACTTTATTTGGACAATATAAAATAAAAGGTTACAAATTGTCGAGGTTATTGCCACCTGGTAATATCCAAAAATTAACCTTATAAAATAGATGTGAGGTATTCTCACTTAACACTTGGTAATAATAATTGACTTAAATCAGCAACTAATATTTGCCCAGCGAAGGAATGTGGAAGAAGAAAGACGAAGAAAAATATTTGATTGTGTACATCTTAGAGAAGTAATGATTAAAAATCATTTCTTGAAAAGATGCTGCAGAAGTTGAATTCCACATATTGACACTCTTAGAGTCTTGCAGCGTGGACGGTAAATATGTAAGAGATGTAGTTTTTACTGTGTGACGGAATTTTTAACAAATTATCGAAACCGATCGTAGATCAAGGCCATGAGAGCATAACGGCTCAAAATACTCTAAAAGTTAGGTGTGTGATAAGGAGAATAGATGGTGAAATAGAGGCGTATTCGCAATTTTGCTAATGTTCACTAAGCTCTTTTTTTTGGGCGACAGAACTGCACTAACGTTACTTACAGCGTACAAAACCTATGTACAGCGTACAATACTATTTATTCTTCTTATTAATATGTTAAAACTGTTATCTTTTTGGATTGATTTTGCTTTTACTTCTCTTCGTTTCAACTATGTAACTGCGATGACATTGCAAACTTAATTTATTAACTGCGATTAACTCATTATAATTTTGATTTTTTGTTGTTTATTTTAGTAGTTATCATGTTTTAGTGTCTGAGTCCCAATACGTATATGTAGATATGAATATATGGTACATACACTAAGAATTAAGGTAAACTATATTCAATTATAGAAAATATTGCACACCTTATAGGTAAACTGTATAGCACATATATAGCACTCATCAATTGTGTACGACCCACATACAATTCTCATATAGAACTTATTATTATTATTAGTATGTCCGCAGCATCTTCGAATTTACGTCTCTCATTTGGTCTCCGCGGTGTGTATAGCGTGCATAAAGTCCGACTACAAAGGATTCAAAGGCGATTCATCCGCTGTCTCTTGAAGACCGTTCAACTGTTGTGGACATGGTATTTCTGGAAAACATCGTTAATAAAACCCTGGGACATGATTTTGAATCTATAGACAATCTCAATCCCTTTCGCATTCCACGTTCGAATCTCCAATTACAGCGATAGAGAATGATCTCATATATGACATTTTCTATATCGCTTCAAAAATTATAGCCCTAGACAACCCATACATAGTTTCAAACGTTGGCCCGAGGGTGTCGCAGCTTAAAACGCATTCGATGCAGTTATGCCATTATTCGAGCTAACGATACGACATTCTAAACACAATATGCACAATACTTAATCAGTTGCAACGTACATATAATAATAAATTCACAGAACAAGACATTTATAACAGTATAAAAATCAGTTTTATCTTGAAGAAGCACAGACAACCGCAAATAAAATTGATATCATCGTTTAATATGAATTTATATATCTGTTTAACAATTTACCTTATAAATGCCTATCGATTTCTATATATCGATACATTCCCACTTACATATTCGTCTGTGTCTATGGATATTATAATATTATTGTACTGATAATCTAAAAATTACTTATATTGCAGAATGTGTCATCAAAATATCGAAGTCAAAGTGTGGGTTTTATTATTATAAAAGTCAAATAAAACGCCCTATTGTGACTCGAGTAATGGAACATAGTAACCTGGTGAAAAACATCCAGCTAGAAAAATCGGCAATCTGAGAGCACATATTGGACAGTGGAACAAACCATTGATTGCAGTTTCCTACTCTAATTGTGCTCTCAAACGAACAATTCTTCTAGAAATCATAAGAAATCCAGACTTCAATCGAGATGAAAATTTCAAACTTTCCACCGAAGTTTTATCAAGAAGTTCTCACTGCTGCCCTCTGATAACAAGAACGTTAAGCAGGACACAGATGTGTACACAAACGATTTTCATACCAAAATGCACAATAAAATTCATCGCTACGATCTGCGCCTGTTAGTGTGGCAGCGATAAACATTCAATGGATACCGAATGAACACCCAATGGACGAGAAAGAGTACCAATACGCGGCGTCCGCGATATTCGCACTCTCCCTTCGTGAAAACGGCAAATATAATTTTACATAAATAATGGGAAAAACTATTGCCTAGTTCCACGAGGTAAGAATCCATTTTTTTTTTCAATTAAAACTGGTAATATTCCTTATTCGTAATTGAAGGG
Source organism: Micropterix facetella (assembly GCA_027564375.1). Classification (NCBI taxonomy): domain Eukaryota; kingdom Metazoa; phylum Arthropoda; class Insecta; order Lepidoptera; family Micropterigidae; genus Micropterix; species Micropterix facetella. The sequence goes on along the minus strand of JAOPUG010000384.1, from coordinate 6,117,637 downwards.
AAAGACAATTAACTATCTCATTATCATTATTAGCTTCCATACGCTTTTCATATGTAACTATCCTCCCTAATCATTAGTTTACTTATAGGAATGCTTTCCTACTTAGCTACATCGTCTCTTAAACTATATTTTGGTCTACTATTTACTCTAATATTGACTAAAAGTTTTACAATTTAAGAATATACCGCTATTGCTCAACAATCACTTCAAGGCTTAACCAAAGAGACCTTTAGTTAATGAATTATATTATACCATATAATGCGGACGGTGAGAGATTTCTTTCGTCAAGCAAAACTCAATTATATTTAGACGTGTCGTATGAAGCTATTAAAAGCGCCAAACCAAATTTCACGATTGGAAATTCACTGAATTTCTCAGGTGCGGTTGAACTATAATACCAGAGACGTGTTCCTATATGGCGTAATGTGTTACATATATGCGTGAACGAGACAAATAGATTCCTTGTATGCGACGGCGTCGTTTCGCCTGTGACTTAATAGGTGTGCCTTACTGAAAGCTTCTGGAACTAACTAATTGCATTAAAAATATTTAAAAAGTAATTCCTAATTTTGAAAATCGAACTATTTGGCTGTAGAATATATTTTATTTGATACGTCTGTCGTTTGTTATTTTCTTTGTGGAGCCATCTTGAAAATTGCGTGTTTACCTAACGATGGATTAAGTCGAGAAAATTTTCGACGAATAATTTTTTAGGATTTTTGCTGTGGTTTAAGTCAACAGTAAAATTGCCAAATACGTTAATTAGCGTTTTTTGGTGAAGCCTCATCTTGTAGCTGTACATCTAGTATACTGAATTCGAACGTGGTCGTATTAATCTCTCAGAATATTCACGCGAAGGCCGACTGGCGACAGTGGTGACAGAAACTAACATCGATGCTGTATGACAACTAATTCAATCGGATAAAAGAATTACATATCAGAAAATTCGTTTAATATTGAACATTGGCATGAGCCAAGTGCAAAATAGTTTGCACGTACAACACACCTGAAAGTTAGGAAGCTTAGCTCGAGTTAACTAGTTATCGCATATGAGTTAACGGATGTTAAAATACGTGTGGTATAGCGATTGATTAAGGGAGTTTCATAAAGCTGAACAGAGCAAATCAGAGAGCAATTGATTTGCGAGAGTGTTTTATTAGCCTGGTCTCGCGGTCAACGGCCCACGATTGCAATGAAACTTATCTTGTCGCTTCTGCATTTTTACGAAGTAGTCTGCGTCTTTATACTGTGCCTCGGCCGCTTATTGTAAAAATGCCGCCATCCGAGCGACTGTTTCAATCCCGTTCTCAAAAGATGACCTTCCCGGTGGGAGTATGCTGAGAAAAATCGCTGAAAACTCAACCGTAAAAGGCAGAGTCGAAAGGGAAATCTTTTTCGTAAGGGATCGTGTTTGGCATGCATGAGGAATTACCGCTATTGAAATTCAAAGAGATTTAAACGCTTTAAGCATGAATGTCGAATTGGGAAGAGGAGGGAGGGCTTTAAGTTCCCATTCCTCTCAAACAGAATCGAGGCATACGTATACTCTTATTATACGAGTGAGTTTGTAAAATTAAATACCTCTATCATTGGATCGATTTTTCTCATATTTGAATTTTCTTTTTCACAGCTTAATTTTTTAATTGATAGGAAAACACTAAGCTCAAGATATATTGAAAAAAAAATCGTCTTCTTCTCAGAGAACAACGCTCTTGAGTAGAATTATTTAATTTTGAGATAACCCTTAGTAACTCAAGATCGTTAAAATTTCGTCAATATTTTAGAGAAAGAGACGGCGCTTAAACTCAAAGTCGCTCTCAGATAATGAGAAAAATCTTGCCAACTAATTGGATTTGATTTAAAAAACTCTGATTAAATTGCCAAATTTCACCAAATCTATACACAAGCAATGAATATTTCGAAAGAGAAAGCCGAAAAAATAGACTGACAGGGATGCCATCATAGTTTATCTATTCATGGATGCGTTCAATGCAATATGTTCCCAAATGCTAAGACTAAGAAATATCGATTCTTTAAAAACAAAATGCTTTCGTTCCATATAACGCAAGATTACAGCAAAATATCGTTTTGGTATCTATATCCCAAACTTTTTCAAACGTAGGTATAACACTATCATAGAAAAGTAACGATTTCATAAAACAGTGATATTTTCGTAGTAACCATGGAAGCACCTCCCACCATTTCAATCAGCGGCCGTACATAAAGCAGCATTAAAACGATTAATAACAAATAATTAAAATAAAATATTTCTTTCATTTTCTACTGAGCCCTAACTGCAAGACTTACTGCAAAGGGGTCATATTTGATTCAAGTAAATAGTAAAAGGTAACATATGTCTAACGTACAAACGTAACATTTTCAAAATCAAAAATAGGTTTGCAAATTTTTATCTATCAACATAATTCAAATTGAGTAAATTAAACATCATATTATATTTAAGGTTTTTACTAATAGGGCTACCTAAGAATATTTTTTCAGTACACTGTATTTTGTGTCTCCTGTAAAATAAAATAACACATAAAGTTTCGATATGGATCGGCAACTTTGGCCCGTCCCGTGATTGGTAATCCCAGACTAATCCAAAATGGCTGACAACTTAATCCAAAATATATTTCTCTTTTCACCATGATCCCCAAAAATACCCATATACGCTACCTTGCTTTTCCTATTGGTCACATCCTTCTCTAGGCCAAGTAACCCAGGATACATCTACAGCAGCACCTAAAATGGCTTTAAACCTATTCCAACAAATGTCTTTCGTCACCATGATTTCAAAAATACACATATACACTATGCTTGATTTACCCATTGGTTAGATCATTCCCCAGGCCAATTAAATCAGGGTGCATATGTAGCAGCACCTGTGAGATGGACTCGGATCGAATTTGCCACCTGCTGGTCTTTAGGGTCACGCAGGGAGGCTGCATACCAAATTTGGTTAAGGACAACGGGTAGTCTTCGGACATACGGATAAATAAACAAACAAACGCACGAACTCACAAAGGCACCGCGTGCATCAGACCATATGGCCCGTCCTAAGTAATAAATACTACGGACGGGTTAAAAGGCAATGGTTACCTTTCTAGAGTTAGCGATTTAAATGGACTATAAACAAATCTAGCATGCTATTTTCATTAGAATAAATCACCAGGACTGATTTTGTGGCTGCAATATATAACGACAGGGGCTCAGCTGTTATATTTGGTTAACTGGTCAATCAAATGTCGAAGATCCCTCGTGGCTCGATGACAGTTGGATGCAGGTCAAGATGAGGGTGAAATAGAAAGTGCGCGTCTCGTAACGTTTATACCATTTTTTTTAAATGAAATAAATTGTGCTTTTTATATCACCATTATTTCAATTACAGGTTATACATATATTTTATGTTTTTTTTAAAACATACATCATATCAAAAAATTATAAACATAATCTTTAACTATACCAAAGCAACAAAATCTTTAATTATAAACAATATATTATTAAAGAACATAAAATATTCGTACACCACAAAGAATACAAAAAAGAAGACAAAGAAGAATATTAAGAAAAAATACAAAAAAGGATTTCAAACTTAGAGGTAAGGCCGTTGTGTGTGTATATTTGGTTGTTGGTTTATTAGTGTTGTTTCTATTGAATGATTGAGCGTACATGTACGTGGGTGTGTGCGTGTGTGTGTGCGTATCTGTGTGATGTATGTGTTTACATACACATCACACAAATACGCAGACGATAGAGTAAATTTGGGAATGCGGAATACTAACTCAATTCAATCTTTTTCCAGCTTTTCTTTATCTATTCTCGTACCTTCTAACGAAGGATCGATTACTTTGTTGGTTAAATAAGTCTATTTCATTGAAGTCTACATTATATTCATGTACAGCATGTGGCAATAACGAACATCATAGCTTGTGTTGCACATTGGTACGTGAAAACTTAAATGATCGCGCTAAAGTCGGGAAGGCGCTCGTATGCTCACCCTACTTAGGAGATATGGAATATCTAACTCAAAATATATTATTTTATATAAGAGCGACATATTTGTTGCTGTTCGCCTCTCTTCCAATGCGTTTAAACCACCGCGTTGCAATCTTTCTTTTATGACGAACCGAAGGAAAATGAGCGGAAATTTAGGTGACGAATAAACCGATTTTGAATATTCTCATTCCTCAGCTATGTAACAACAAAAAAATCTTTCGTTTTCGTAGAATTATAGGTATATATAGCGGGCGGATCTAAAAATAAAAAAGTTTTATAAACACCAGGATTTTTTGCAATGTCGGTCTTTAAGACGATTCTTAAATTGTTCTTAAATTTTTAAATTGTCTTTAAAAAAATCATAAATTCTTAAAGATCCTTAAATTCTTTAAAACGATTCTAAAAACTGACTGAGTTACTGGTAACAATAAAATTTCCTAAGGAATTCTGTTGTAGAAATGACAATGTCCCATAAAAGAAATGACTACCTTTTTTAATAGAAAGTCACAAACTGTAAACTTATTATCCTACCTAACTACTTAGTATATCCGGCTAATGACCAATTCAAACATGAAGTGTTTTGATTTATGTGATTTTCAGCACAGTGCCAATGAAGTATGCTACAGGTATTTAGACCATTATTGTAACAATAATGGACCATTATTGTAACATACAGATTTCGATACAAATCTAATAACGAAATATGATAACGGAATAGCTACAGTGAGAGACGACCATCGTGTCTGATTAATTTAAGCGCGACACGTACTCAATGAACCTCTCTATTCCCATATGTTCAAGTCACTAGGTGAAATTAAATTGTGCATTATAATATATTTGCAAGTATCATCAACTTATAAGTAAAAGCCACAGCTTCAACTGGCATTCAAATCTGATATATGCAACAGTCTATTAAAGATGCATAGAGCGATATAGCAAATTCTCAAGAGGGTGGCAGCTCTGCTAGCCGCCTTCAAAATTCAGTTTTACTGATGCATAGAACGAGTTCGGCGGAGCTTGCTATGCTATTCCGTGGCTTCCCATTTCCTCTTTTCCGTCCTAGGCTAATCTCGAGGGTCCCCTGGCGAGGTACAATATTGCCAGCGCGAGTAGAGTCACCAAGCTTATAAGACTTGAAGTAAGCTAGAGGCAATCGGCATAAATCGAACGACTGGTTGCTAGGCCACACTGAGCAGCCAGACTTTGTACACTCCCGACGCCGTTTTCGTTTATTATTTATTTCTCTTAATTACTGACTATCTAATATATTTTTTTTATATATTTTTTATTGGTTATTTTTTGTAATAATTATTATTGTCTCTCACTTGTAGATGAAGTATTAGGTTTCATTACACCTTATTCAGATTAAAAAACACTTTTGAGATATAGAGATACTACTTATTTATTAGCGCTATTAGATAGGTATTTTTTTTCTTTTCTTGATTATGTTACTTTGATAAGTGTGCGCACAATTCAAAATTCTAAATTTACAACTAACATAGTCGAGTCTACCTTGGTACGAGCTTCGGTCTTGTTAGTAGGACTTTGTATATCACATTTTTAAGCATTTTATGTTGGAAATAATTTGATTCTTATTCTTATTGTTATTCTTAATCAGGTTTCTTTTTATGTAGTTCCAGATTTGGAAGTGGAAAAATAATATTATTCCTTCCTATAATTAAATGTATGATTCCTATAGTCAAATTATGAACATCAGATTGTATCGGCAACTGTCCTATGTTTGGTTATAATTACATAGCTACATTCCATTACATATGCAGACGGAAGTGATGATCTCCTGAAATGACCGTGACATGATTCAAGATGGCCAAAATTATTTTATATCCCAATGGCCCGTTTTTTAATGTTGCCATAAATCGACATTGCATTGTGCCCTGAAAAGAATTTCATAACCGAGAATTGGTTCAAAGTACGCGAAATAAATTGATTTAATGTCCTTAGCACTGATAAGTTTTCTTATTTGGCACAGTAGACAACTGGCACTAAAAAGTTTATCTCTCAGTTGTTCTAAGTGCGCATTCCATCTCAAGTTTTTATTTAATACTAGTCCGATATATAGTGGTAACGGCTATATTACTTTGCTCTATTAGTTGTGTGATGTATTTATATGTTATTATTTTGTATGGATATAAACATTAAACATGTATACAGCCTTAGATCTGCTAAGGGATAATTTATATCTCCCAAACCATGAACTTATTAAAGTTAAATCATTATTTAATATAGTGATAACTTGATCAGTTTTGAAACCTGATTAGGTTATGCTGGTAACCTCTGCGAATAACGTTACCTTAAAATGAGCTAGAGTGGATGAGATATAATTAATATATGAAAGGAAGAGGGTTGGTATCAGAATAGTACCTTGTGGAATTCCGTATGTCACCTTACTCATTGAACGTGATTTACTTTTACATGCCGCTTTCATAGTTACTGAGTTGTACTGCATGTTTCCTATTGGATAGGTATCAATGGAACCAGTGATTCACCATATTGAATGATTTTGTGAGATCACAAAAACAGTTTCTAAACAAAGTTTTTCATCCACGTTACCATACACTTTGGATGACATATCTGCATAGTGAGTCTATTGGCCCTCTGTTTCTCCTGAAACGAAAATGAGATTTTGCGCTAATTTACCAACCTGATAAAAAACTGGAAGTAGTGCTGTGCTATTGGACTGTTTGCTCATAACTATTTCGGCCCTTTTTGGGCCGTCCGTAGTACGACGGGCATATATAGTCCGATGCATGCTGTAAGTTTGTTTGTTTGTTTGTTCCGTCCGAAGACTTCCCGTTGTCCGATCATAACGAAATTTGGTATGCAGCCTCGCTGGGAGACTCGCAGCAAACTCGATCCCAGTCACGCAGGTGCTGCTACAGTAGCATCCTTGTTTACTTGGCCTGGATGAGGATCTGACAGATAAGTAGAGCAACATAAGTATATAGATATTTTTTGAATCGTGGTGACAAGATAAACTTGTTGGAAAAGGGTTTAAGCCATTTGTATAAGTCAGGGGTTACCAATCAAGGGACGGGTCGAAGTTGCCGATGAATATCGCCACTTTTCCTGTTATTTATGTATAGGATATATATTTGCAATTTTGAGTTGCTCCAGAAAAACACCATCTGTTAGATAAATATCAAATGTTATCCATGTGGCATACGTCCGCAACTTCAGCGCGAGAAAACCGCCGGGCCGATGTATCGACCGGCCCGCTGTATCCCAGTATATCTGGCGGCTGGGCGGGCGAAACGCGAGCGAGGGGAACAATGCGCTACCACGCGAGCGAGACGGTCAAGTGGATCGAAAACTCAGGCGACACTGTCAAATGTGACAGTGTTACAGATCAAAGAAATTTACTATACAATAACTGCGTCCAAAGACTTAAACTGCGTAAATTAGTAAAAATTTATAAAGGTTTTGTATTATAGTATGTATAAGAAACTATCCAATCTACTGAGAGAAAAATAATGAATATTCAAAACTTAAACATGAAAAATGCTTATCTCGATAACAGAGGCTTAAACCTAAAAAAAAATTAACAATATTTCCAGCACAGCTTTTCTGTGAATAATCTTTTACAAGATTAAATGTATTATTCAAAAACATTTTTGAAAATATTATGTTGTTCAGTAAAGAGTACTGTGATTAAATGTATCCACTTAGTTATGGGTCATCTTCACTCAGCCATCATGCATACTGCCCGAATTAGGATCACATATCGCTGGCTCCGGGGAATAAAGCGGTAATGTCGAAAATCAAAATGTTGAGGAAAAAATAAACAAAGAAAATGAGTTATAGGAAGCGATCTACCAATTTTAATAAAGAAATTTATACCTCAAACGGTAGGTTATTTTTTTTACTATAAACTGATATAAAGAGTCATAATTGTAGCATAATAATTTAATGAGTAAATTGACAAAAAGTATAATACATATCTAGGACTTAATAAATTAATACGTAAAAGCTAAAACCA
>JAOPUG010000384.1:6067994-6083829 GCA_027564375.1 Micropterix facetella | reverse complement strand
ATGATAATTTACTTAAACTGTAAACTATATTAATAATTAGGTTTATTTTACTTTCGTACATACATTTTCATACTTAAATCTTGCATATTGTTTTCTTTAATCATTAGTAACATGTAAACAGAATAAAAATTATTATTAAAGTCTGCCTTTGAACATGCTCGAGCCTAGTTAGGCGACTTTGATTCATAACTATATCTCCACAAGAACCAGTTTTTGTTATTATCTTACAAGCATACAATATGACATAGTATACTGTACTAAATAATTAGTATTATACTGTAAATAAATACATAAAATAACTTAATTTCAAATGGATACCGTCAGATTAAGTAATCTTGATAATGTTTTTTCATCTAAGTCTTCCTTTCCTGTTAATGCAAACGTATTAGAAACAATTGATAACTCCATGGCGGTAATAAGATATTGTATTGTTACAAATCGGAAACAATCTAAATATTAGCATAAAATATTTATTTCTCTATGAACATCATCAGTGTTAGAATCCTTTATTTCTTATTTAAAAAACCATACAATATCCAGTTATCTGCTAAGTTTAGTTTCCTTGACGGTTGCGGAAGGAAGTAGATCTAGGATATTAAGAAGAAAATATCAATATTGGCATGGTATTCTAACCAAAATTTAAAAAATATATCTGTGGCGAGTGTGATTGGGCTTTTAGTAGTATGGACTATTTCCGGAAAGTTCAATCCGTGGTCTATGGAACAAATCAATGCCAATAATAACAATAGTCTATGTAACAAATCAATGCCAATAATAACAATGGTCTATGGAACAAATCAAGTCCAAATCTTAATATTAAAGATCAAAACGCATCAAGCCAATATACCTACACTACTGGCCAAAATATTGCAATTTTAAGAAATTTAATATTTCTCAAGAATAAGCCCAAAAAAGATATATTTTTCCAAATAAACTGATTTTTCTCCAGAACAAAACGGAGTTTCAGGAAACAATAATTTTGGCATCATGAAATACCGAAAAAAGTGTTGCAAAATCTTGTGGATTCCATGTTTAAAAAAGTGGCTGCTGTGATCGAAGCGAGAGGCCGGCCCAACAACATATTAAATGCAATTGCCCTCATTTATTATTTTTTCTGCTCAGAAGAACTTGAAATTGTTTCTTTATTTCATTTAATTCATGCATTTAAACATGGATTCTGATGTCTTATAACCTATATTTTTTTTGTATGCTATTTTTTATAAAATAAAATAATTATTTTTGATCAATAATTAAATCATATCTAGTCTTTAAACTAATTTAATATATTGACATTAAAAATAACAGTGTAATTGAAAAAAAATATGTTTAGGGATTTATTCTTGAAAAAATGTTAGATTTCTCTAACTTGCAATACTTTTGGCCAGTAGTGTACAGCAGCGTCCTATATATTTTGAATATAACTACCGGATGTTCTGAATGTGCACAAATTCTACAAACAATTTTCTACTTTAAATCAAGATATCACATTATTAAGTAAATTTAAAAAAAATGCTTTTTAATGAATTTAGCATATTAAGGCCCCATACAGCCATCAGGTTTTTCATCTCTCTCCGTTCCGTGTAGTTACAGAGGGCATCTCGCTCTCACGTGCCCTGCGCCAAAACCAGAAAATGCATGTTTATATTCTTTTACGGGAAAATAGTTCAAAATATCTGAAATCTACTTCCTAATTAAACTTCTTATAACAAATAGTCACTATTTTCTCGCATAAGTAATGTATACCGTTTCCGAATAAAATCGACTCAAAGAATAGACAGACGTTAGTTTGTATTTATTTTCATAATAAAGAAAATAAAATACAAAAATCTTACCCGGTATATAACTCGGCATGGATTTGAAGGTTGAAAATCAGGTTTTAATTACCGTAACATCAAACTGTATTGCATGGTATTGACTCTAAAAACTGTAAAGCAATGGCTCGCGCCGGTAGTGGAGAAATCAACAAAAAGAAGAAAAACCAGGCCATTTAACTTAAAATTTGACAGTTCGTGTGGGGTTGTAAAAGCGAATTTTAAGATTTTGTCAGTGCCCTCTATGTCACGACTTATATTTATTATTTTAGTTGAGTCTTGATGGGCCCGAGATGTGATGTGGTTAAGAAGAGGTACAATTACTTTAAAATTAAATCAAAAATACATAAATTATATTTAAATGAAAAGTTATGATTTTAGATTTCGGGATACATAATAATGTCGAAGTTTGGATGGACCTGCTTTTCTCTGCGATTTTAATCTGATATAGTTGGGACAAATAAAGTGTCTGAAATAAAGTATTAAAAAAATCATATTCAAATCGGGTCGAATTTCTCGAATGGAAAATAGAGATATTCACTCAGAAAAAAATCTGGATTATTCTCCCCACTCTAAACTATCCACTGTATGTTTTTATTCAAAAGCGGAAGTAATCACAGAAACAAATCCTTCTTACAAACCCCTTTATTGCCGTTCGTGCCAAATCTAGGTTAAGCGTGTGTAACTTCCGGGATAGTCGGTCATACATTATGCGCGCTGGGCTAAGGAGATAATTTATTGATAAGGCGAACGCCGCGTCAACGTTTACGAAAAATCCGTAGATCGGCCATTCCTTGAATTGCGTTATGAAGGGCTTTAATTAAGAAAAGTGATACAAAACTAGTAGTAAGATGAAAAGTACTTTTCAAAATGCCAACGCTGGGCTCATATCGGTTTATATATGGCAGCTCCCTGCTGTGGAACTTTAGGGTTCCGAAGTTGAGAGCTACAGCATCCAATCAGCTCATCCATAGAACGAATAAAATTAATTACCGAAAGAATTTTTTAAATCGGATAATCGATAAAAAGTTACGGTTCTTTAATTCAATCAGCCGTAAAATTTTAACTCAAGAACGCAGAGTCCAATTTAAAAAAATCTTACAATATTTTTTTTCGTATTAATACGGAGAGATAATAAAAATTAAAAGATCGTACGGATGAAAATGTGATTTCTCAGTCGTCTGTCTATTTCAGGTTCGAAACTTTAATACTAATCAGCTCTTTCCATCATTGAATAATACAGATTGGCGATCGAATTTACTAAGTCAAACTTTTTCTTAAGCCGTAATTCAAGAAAGCATTGTCCTAATTTCAAAAACTGAGACTGAGAAATAACCCTTACATGCGTACAGTCGCCTACTATACGTATTAATACAAAAATCAAGTTTAAGAAAAAAATCTCGAAACAGATTTTGTGTTCCTGAATTTGAGCTATTTTTTAAATTGAATAACTTAAGGGGACGTAAATTTCAAACGAATTATCCGACTTGAAAAATTCTTTCGTTAATCAGTTTTATTCGTCGTATGCATGAGCTGATTAGAGCTTGTTGTGTACAAACCGATCCGAACACAGCGACAGTGTTTTGAAAAGTACTTCTAATCTTCATATTACTACTAGTTATTCCTATTTAATCTTATTTAACCATTCTTATTGAATTATGTAGTAAACGTTCTAAAGTACACTCATTGATGATAGAATATTTTACCAACTGAGACCAAATATGAACAGTGACCTAAGAAGACAATATTTTGCAATCTTTGCATTGCCAACTTATTGCCAGCTCATTGCCAACTCATTACCAACACTTTTAATATAATTAATTACCGTTGATTACTACCAAGCGATTAGGGCCTCAAATCTTGGATTTAAGAGTATTTTACTATCATCTGAAAGCACAATCTTATTTGCACTACTTAGTAGATGATACAAGCGCCTGGTTAGAAGAGGTAGCACCAAATAAAAGGTCTTCAGGGCAGCACAAACCATTCAAGGGGTAACTCTGAATGTGAAATTAAACAATTGTATTTTCATTATTTGACCTTTGACCGTAAAAAAGATGTATTTGGATATTAGGCGATTTTTGTACAGAGCAGATTATTTTACGATAAAATCAATGTTAAAAGTCTGTATCCACCTTTTAGAGTTAAGACTTTGTTACTGAGAAACCAAAATTCTGAATATTCGAAATGTAAACATTAAAAAAACGCCTTTCCTCGGTAGCTAAGGTCTAAATTAAAAAAAAATGTACATAACTTTCAACCCATTTTTGATGGAGAATAATCTACTCTAATCGAATATAAAAAAACAAGGTTTTTTTCATTAAAAAATCAAAAACGAAAATACCCATTTAAAAAAAACTTGTTTACTTACATATACACAGTTATACCTTGAAGGTTTGTCGTGCAGTCGCAAACATCCTATATATGAGCATATTACATAAAGCTAAAGGTATTTTCGCAAACGCCCAGGGCCTATCTTACTGTTTTTAATTGTTAGCGACCGCTGCTACGCGTTGGAGACTTCACAAAAGGCAAGATTGGGCGCGAACGGTAAAGGATTCACAGGGCGGCCTTTCTACACATAGCCGCCTTTTATTCTAAGCCATGCTGCGCCCAAAATAATAGTATGAAACAAAAAATATTATTTTTGGTTATCGGGAACGGTTTCAAATATCAAATTGTGCTTATTAAATATTTCAAAAATGGAAATCTGATGATTGCATTATCTATTATTTAAAGACTTCCAATTATGTGCCATAAAACCGTTATACTGTTGTGTCAAGTAAATATCGGGAATTATTAAATAAAATATATAATCCCTTATTTGTTCAACTTTTGTGATACATTTCAGGAATGTCAAGTCCGAATTGCCTCGTTCAAACACGTCTGCAGCAACAATCAGTTTGCTGTGATCTTTTAGAAAAAAACCGCAGAGCACACTTGACGATGAACATCTGTAAACAACTGGTTGTTAACTAGTGCAAGACTTTTGGTGCAATATGTCATATCGCACCAAAACTCTATACGATAAATAAATACATTTCTATCAACTAACAATATTTTCTTTGTAGTAGCTTGTACGTGGACTTTATAAACGAATAATTTCCGATATGTATTTGACAATATGTGACTGACAGTCTATAAATATAACCATAGTAGCAGATACTGGGACAAATAATAGTAGAAGGAAATAAATCAACATACGAACAAGTACATTAGGAATTTCACTCATTGCGGATATTTCTACATATATTGGTTTCGTTGGATTCTTTACAGGAGAATGCGAAAAGTGCTTAAGGTAATTATTAATCATTGATTTTAAAAGTTATAAAAGTAAATAAATGGGTTTTAAATGTGATAGCAATGACTATAAGCTTTAAATATTTGTTATGATATCACAGCATCTAGATATTAATTATAAAATATTATTCGAATTGTAAAAATATAGCACTAACTATACGAAAAGCGTACTTTTATCGCACTAAAAACACATAATCAAACTGTTTTGTTACCCTTTTGCACTTTTGTCACACTAGTACTGCCCAAGGGTCATTTTGTTTCAGTAGTTTTGAAAGATAATTAAATAACTTTTTACATAAAGTAAAAGAAGTTCACTAGCGATTATACTGTTTTAAGTTTTATTTGCAGTTTTTAAAGACAATGTAAATGCGAGGCGTACAAATGAATGTTTTGGGAGTATCACAAAAGGTAGTTTGACATTTATTTTTTTGTCAGCAATAAAATCAAATATTTAAAATAGTTGTCGACGTTCCAGATATTAAGATTGATCAAAATGTTTAAAATAGAATTCAAAAGTGAGCATCAAACCTTTAGTTAAAATAGTCACGCGTGCATTGCATTACTCGCTGTTCATTTTGCACCGGAAGTCCGATTTGTGATGAAATACGAGCCCTTCGTAGAAATATGACACCTACGTTTTCGCATAGCTTTCAAGGATGGATGAAAGTAAGGGAAATTTTATGACGTTTGCATACATGTGGGTGAAAGAGAAGGGGAAGAGCCAAAAACAGATTGGTCTAAGTCAAAATGACTCGTGGGTAGTACAGCCGATTGGTCTACCTATCGCGAGATCGTTTTCCAGTAGCGGTTAAAGAGATAATTTTAAAACTTCGATCGGGTTAAACTGACCCCACAATATGTCCTCTTTTACAAATACAAATACATATACACGTGTCACCACACACGCAACCAAAATAAAAACACACATCTATTGACGCCATAATAATTATAATATTTTAAGGAAGTGACGAATTGAAAATATTTTTCATTAATCATAGCATTCGTAATGTAACTAAACATACTGTTATAAACATAAACTAAACAAAAATGAATTATTTTCATGACATAGATTTATAAAAATATATTCGATTGAGGTTTTTCTGCGACACATGCAACATCTTGTAGGATATCTCTCAGACGAGACCACTGTGACAGTAGTTGTACTCCTACTGCACGGCTTGTGTCAGCAGCAGTAGCGGGCAACGGCCCAACCCTTATTAGTTGGCATCTCGCTCGCGCAAATCCGCGCAAAACATAGCCTCGAAACCTGTCGCCAGGCCTTTGATTAATGGCCTCGTTAGCATTTAATATCACAAATAAGGCCGGCAATAAGAACCATAACATGAACGTCCTCGTAAGTCGCACTTTCATAAAGCGGCAACCCCAGGTGATTAGTGGGAAGCAAATGGGCTTTGATAGAAGAGCTTGATTGTGAAGTTGTGTTTCTGGTAAGGGTAATTATTCGAATTCTGGTCTTAGATTTTCGGCCCGTTCGTAATATTACAAATACGTAGGACATGCCACATAGTCTCATGCTGTGCGTTTGTTTATTTTTTTGTTTGTCCATCCGATGACTTCCCGCTGTCTAATCTAAACCAAATGTGGAATGTAGCCTCTCTGTGTAACCCTAAGCACCACCGGTGGCAGCAAATTCGATCCGAGTCTCGGAGGTGCTGTTGCAGGTACATCCTGGTTTACGTAACCTGAAGGAAGATCTGACCAATAGGTAAAGCAAGCGTATCTGGGTATTTTTGAAATCGTGGTGATGAGAGAAACTTGATGGAATAGGTGTTAAGCCATTTTGGATGTCAGGGGTTACCAATCACGGGACGGGCCAAAGTTGCCGATGTATATCACTACTTTTTCTGTTATTTTCTTTAATGAGACAATTTGTAGGGCCAAATGAAGTTTCTGCCTTCTATATTGAAAGCTTCGAAATATATATATATATATATTTACACACAAAATACGCCCTAAAATACGAAAATATATAGAGCGTATTGTGGCTTCGTGATTACTAATAGTAGTTATTTAAAAAAAATTACATTGTTGGCAAAACACTAAAAAAAGTTATAAATTCATTTAACAAAAAGAGATTTCAAAATTTGGCACCAAAATTACAGAAGTTTCAGCACATATAAGTAATTAGAATTAAAGGATATGAAATTCCTAAGCATTGTATACCCTTGGTCGTTTATTATTTTGTTTCTATAAGTAGCAATAACGACTAAATCAATATGGTATGTTAGCATTCCATAGCTAAACGTAAAAATTCGTAAAAACAAAATAATCAGGAAACAAGAGTATACACCTCTTAAAGATTTCATATACTTTGACCTCCTTAGTAGCTGCGCTAAGTGCTGCACCATGTCATCGAGATCGACATTGCGTCTAAAAACACATCGACTTATGACGCCATCGACTGGCTCATGTATTCTGTAACCCCTTTAGATCACATATTTTACTTACCAACGGAGAACCCACTCGGTATACTAATTTTACTTGTATGGTACTGGATACTACATTTAAATTAAAGCTTGTACACACAACCAATAGCAGTTATCAAATGTTGGGTTACTATTTTATATTTTATGTCGAAGGTTTCAAACTGAATTACGCCAAAGGCAACATCATTCAATAAAAAATAACATTATTTTGACTTGCAATTTAACAATGTTTACATATTCACAATATATCCCTCCAAACGCAGGAAGTATGTTAGAGTTCCGATAAATAGTAGGACAGAGGCCGTTTGAAATCACGTACGAATCCTCCATCACGTTTTATGACATACAATAATCCGAGGCATAAATTCTTTTCCACGATCGGATCGCCGATCTTACGTATATTATTCCTTGTAAAAAACAAAAAATAACCTTGAGAAAAGAGCCACGAATAAGCCACATATGTTTTGTAATTCAGATATGCTAAACTAATATTTACTAATATCAGGATAGGAGATCAATATCTACTAGAGTAGATAGAAGAGAATAGAAATAGTTTAGTTTAAAATGACCTCTCGATGCATTTGTTACTTTTCTTCGATACAATGTTAATTGCTATAAATGAATTACAAAAAAATATAATATATATATAGTAGTTATTATTATAGACCGTTAATTTTCATGAAAGTCTGTGACGAGTTTCTATACATAGTACTTTATTTACATATTTTACCGCCATAAAATATGTCACTATCGCACGAGCTGATTTTTAGCTCCGTCTAAAGTTCGCATGTGAACTCTCGTCATACGTATATGGCTACCTGAATTCTGCTCCAAAATTGTATACGTGTGGGGCCATTCCACTTCTTTAGTTATGTATGTGAGTGAGTTCGCAGTTCTTATTTTCTTTCTATTTTATATTTTGGAAAAAAATGCCTTATGATTTTTTATTTAACTTTCGTGTAAAATTCCATCAAAAATTTACCTAACTGAAATGAATATAAAAACAAAAGTCTGCTCTATATTATTCCGATAAAACATTTTAATGAACTTTCACCGTACCCCGTGGTATCGCCACTTTACCGGACCGGTGTATACTCGTACCTTATGGGACTGTACCGGTGATTAATTGACAAGTAATTGACAATCTTTCGTAGTGGTTAAATAAACTTTATTATACTTGAATCGGAGGGTTACAGTATTATTACTTACACTAATTTATATAATTTGAAATGTATATATCTCGAGGAGATGTTTGTAGCGAGATAGTGCATAGTGTATTAGTGACAATTTCTACAATGGTCAAGGAGATTGCCACCCAACGTAAGCGACGACTAGAGAAGGAGAGGCAAAAACGATAAGAGAAGCTTCAACGGAAATCTGAAGCAGAATCGGAAGCGCGTTAAGACGTGTCATCTCATTGGATGGATTAAGAATAGAGGAGCTCGCTCGCTCAAAACTCAGTGACAAAATACCGTGGAATGAAGACACAATGAAGGAGATAGACAGAATACGACAATTAGGACCTCCAGTACCATGAATGGGTCATTTATTTAAAAAAATTAACTAAGAACGATCTGGCATTAATTTATTTTATTATTGAAATAAAATCTTATGATATTAATTTTGCTTGTTTCTTTACTTTATTTTTCAGGAAAATAGCAATTAAATAGATTGATAGAGTATTGGTAGGTAGGTATGACAATTTTCTATTTCAGATATCAGGTGAAGAGAAACTGATATAAACCTGAAATTTTCCACATGTATATCATCAAGATGTTTAAATCGATTGCAATATTTCATAAACACAAGATTAAAAAGTAGAAAATGATTACTTTAAAAAAAAAAAAAATTACCACGTTCTTAAAACGGACTAAAAAGTATAAAATATTTTTCTCCTAGCCCCATAGAGACAACGAGAAACGTGGGGCGCATGCAATAGATAATGAATTGATGCATGAAATTGATGTTCACAGTTCACACCTACGTCACTAACAATTAGGTCCTACGTTTTCATCAATCGCAATTTATTTCCAATTTATGAAAGTTCTTCAAATCCTGCATTCGGATTTGAATGAGCGATAAGTGTCCGCATCAGAATGTGTTGATTGACTCCGCCACCTGCCACTTAGGTCAAGTTCAAGAAAGTATGTGTTATTGTATAGAAGAAGCCCAAGGATCAACGATATCAAGTATTCGGATTTGAGGATAATCAAGCAGTTGGACTTTGCTCAAATTGGATAAGCAATTTGGGGATAAGCAAATCATCCAAGACAATAAGATCAGAATTACAATAAGAATTTGAATTACGATTGACAAATTGCTATTTGCTAGAAACTTAGACATGAACTATTCATGCATCAATTGCATGCGCCCACGTTTTCCGTTGTCTATATGGGGCTAGAAGAAATTATTTTATACGTTTTAGTCCGTTTTAAAAACGTGGTAAATTAAAAAAATAAATTTTTAATGAAATAATTATTATTGCCACGATTCAATCAATTTATGAAAATGTTTTGATACTGTAATTTAAGTCATAGTTTTATCTTGACATGCATATTAGTTTCATACATACTCACTGAAAATAACGTAACAGTTAAGTAAAAATTAATGAGGCATTTTCCAAAATTATATCAAAACCTTATAAAAATCTAAAACGAAAGAAAATCTATAAACAGTTAATAGATTTTTGTCGATGGATTTTGACGTGGCATGTTTATTTGTTTGTTTGTAGGCTTTATTCTGAAATTTCACAATGGGCGGGTTTATTATCATACGGCAATCTCTTACAACCAACCCTACGGTGAAGTGTTTATATGAATGTGTGCGTGTAACATGTGTGTAAGTGTGTATCTTGTTGTTGCATTCGATCGACATAACAAATGCAATAGAACCGAACTGGAACCGAACCGTTAATTTTATTCCAAGAGACATTAGTGACCCAGCCGGGAATTGAACCCGAACACTTACAATGTAAGATCAGGTGAGCTAACCACTATGCCACCGGGACGTAACTTATCTAACAGAGTATGATCGTGTTGGGAAAGAACAGAGATATAAATTGTAGTACTGCACCACGTTAATCGATATTTTATTAAAATATATTCATATCGGTAAAAGAAAGAAAATACAATTTTTAAACTAATATTGGATGATATTCAAATGTAGAAATTTTGCGCCCTACAACTATTGTCGCCAGGCTCAAATTTCTCTACTATTGTCAGGGAAAACTGGCCCCGTCCCTTTGTCATGTTACCTTGTCCGTGTCCACCTGTCTAGCAAAGTACACCACCCTTATTATTAAAGATAGCCGTCTTCTAATTTGATTACATTAACATATAATTCAGGCTAATCGTTTCCCGGGAGATTCACCAACCGGGGCGGAAAATTCAACTGGGGCGCCAAAAAGTTGTTGAAACTGAGTGAGCATTAGCATACAAATTGCTAACGATAAAGTCGGATAGTTCGGTTTTAACTCGATCGGACCGAGCGGGCAGGAGGCGATATCGAGATAGAAAGCATCTTATATCCGAATTAAAAGAGCTCATCCGAGGGAGTGCGACTCACTGAAGCAATGGAGAAATATATACTCTCTGTAGTTAATACCATCGTGACTGAAGATCACAATCACCATTAGATAAAATCAATATAAAACTGATGAACTGTGGAATTTTAAACGGCAAGCAGTAGGGTAGATCGGGCACGA
This sequence comes from Micropterix facetella, assembly GCA_027564375.1. Lineage (NCBI taxonomy): Eukaryota > Metazoa > Arthropoda > Insecta > Lepidoptera > Micropterigidae > Micropterix > Micropterix facetella. The sequence continues at coordinate 6,072,568 of JAOPUG010000384.1, read as the reverse complement.
TAGAACAATGGGGCAATTGATACAGTGGACAAATCAATTAAAACTCTAATATCGTATATCCCAGCGATTATTTATGGTAAGCGCCGCAAGACGTTCCACAGAAAAGACATACACAGTAGTAACATGTCTAGTTCAAAAAATACGTTTGCAGGTATTTATTCCAGTTTTTTCGCTCACAAAAATTGAGACTGACACATTATAACTAAACTAAAATATATGCCCGTTCATGATCGGCTGTTTGCTATGCATAAGAAGTGGATTTTGATTATTTCCGGTTTATTGGCTGATCCCAAAAAGAACCCTATTTGAAGTGTAAAAAAATTGCGGCACACAGAGACGGAAAGGCAGCAGGTAAAAAATATCTACGGGCCTAATTGCATCTCAATCCATATTGTGACTGAATAACTAGCTTCCTACCTAAACTCCAGATAGTTGTAGGCCCCGCTCACCGGGGCAGAATGATTTTGCTAGTCGTATTTTTAAATTTACGTCTTATGCGTTTTAATCGCTTAATGTATGCGTCGGCAACACTAACAATCCTACCAGCGGATACGGTGAGTCGAATCTACGGGATCTGTTTGGCTCTTTCATGCACCTAGGTTACAATTATGCTAGAAATAAAACATGTCCCAATCGTAGAGCTGCAAAATGTGGGTCTGCGGAAAGGAAGACTTCATACATTTTAAACAATGTACCTAAATGTCGACTGGCCATCCTAATATCCGGCCGCAGCTTATAAAATAATATACTGGTATATTACTATCTTCTTTGTGAAAAACCCATTCTCCTGGTATAACTTTTGTATCCTGGTATAAATATACCTGGTATGGTATATTTAGCCTATGTGCGCTAAAATTTATTTTTACGTACTGAAAGAAAATACTCTCCCTGTTTATTATATAGAATATGAGTACTTGGTTTTGGAACAACGTTACTATCACTGGCATGAACGGTTTAAAACATATTTTGTATTTATTCTAAAATTAGGTATAGGTACACAAAAAAACGAGAAGATATAAATAATGTTAATCTTCCAGTAATGTTAATAGTAAACATTATTAAAACGTAACATAATTTTATTCTGGAATATCTTGAATAAAGAAAGTTAGTTAAGAAATAGATATAGTTTAACTGTTAGAAATAGTATATAAGAAAGTCCAATAATATATCTACATATATGCAATTTTTCGCCAAAATTTGACCCGATCAATTACTTTTTGCAGCTTGATAATATTTTATCGTATAATATCTACATTCTAATTTGCAATAAAATTAATCCAATGCTATTTATAAATTAATGTTTCAACTATTCCTGATATCTGTTTCCAATTGTCGAAAGGTATCATTGTTTAAATATCTTCATGTTACTAAGAGTAATATGGTTCTTTTTTTTTTTTTGAGAAAGAGCGTTTAAATAATGCTGGATATATATATAATATAATAATAAACAAAGTCATAATAAAGGGATTATTGACATATGAGGGCCACACTAAAGGTTTTCGAAATAAATAAGATAAAATCACAATGAATGACAAAAATCAGTTTATTGTTTCTCAAAATATTATATTTTTTCGGGATTGTAGCTTTTATCTCTTTTATAATAAATCCATGTTTCTTCATCTGTTACTATGTTCCATGCAAAATGTGAAGTCTCTTCGTTGAATCTCGTAAGCATGGCATTGTATCAAGTGACGCGTTCCGTTGTTTGAGCCTCAGTCAAATTGTGTGGGATCCACCGCGAGTACAGCTTTCTCAGAGCCAAATGTTTATATACGTAGATTGAACCTACTTCACTCATGTATATAAATAAAGATGCCCGATAGGTCACATGCCTATCTGTTTTAATGGCGCCTAATATCGATGTTTTTGTTGTTGACAGCAGTGGACCTTCACGTAATTTGTCACTGAGGCTAGAACATGACCGCGTTTAAATTCCGCAAATTAGCTATAAATTGTCATCTTGCTTGGTGCTTCATCGCTAGAAGCAGTCGGTTGCCCAGCGAGGTTCTACTGAGCAATTAAATTACAATTAAAATCGTAGAAAATCATAAACCGAGTTAAATTCATCGTAATGCAGACACGCAACTTTTGAAAGGACGCCACGATGGAAAATAAAATGACAATTAGATGAAACAAACTTAATTCTACAGTTGTTGGTGCCAAAGCTACTGGCTAACCTGCCACCTCAGGATGTTTCAACGAACTTTATCGCTATATCACCTTGCGATGAACACAGATATTTGATACGAGGACGATCCAAGTACCCAACGTCACCAACAGCCCGAGAGAGTCCAACTCCTCATCGCGAGGCACTGTGAATTTTCAAACCCAATAGGGCCCATCGCGCCTTCACTTAGATATGGTCAGATTTCTCTACAGTCAAAGAGTCTCTTTCGCTGCGTTGAGACTTTATTCTATAGTCAGAGAGTTCTTTTAAATGTTGTCATTATTTTTTTTATGTTTATATAAGTGGATGGTTCCGAAAACTTTCAGCGTGACCTATGTCTATTTAAATTTCTCAAAGAAAAGTGTTTCAATTATGTTTATACCAGATTTTGGAATACTCAAATATTTCTAAACTGCCAGCTAACAAAGACAATTTGAAGAAGCCAAATAATTGATCCAAACACAAATTCTTTCTTTTGTAATATTAAAATGTTATAAAAATAGTCTTTATTTTATCGATCTCAAAAAAAACTTGGAAAAATTTGCAAACACAGTTTTGCTCTAAACATGCTGTTGCTGGGTGCTCCACTTGAGTTTTATCCACGGTTTTTATATATCCTTCATGCCTTCGCTCGCAAGTGGCATATTGGACTAATAAACAATATTTCTATCTTTCGAAATACTTGCATGAAATAAACTACCGAATTAAAATAGACTGGAGTAATACACTTGACATTTCATTATACTCAAAAACTTTCAAATCATATTAATTTTGGCTATATAAGATTGAATCTAACTTTCTATAGGAGAAGCAATAGAAAAAAATATTTATCGGAACGTATTACTGCTAATCCCGAAACGGCTAAGGTCGTACACAATCCGAGCTGGAATATTCATTCCAAAAAGTTTCATTTTTTAATTCCGCTCGATTTTTACGATTCAAACTGGAGAGTTTCATAACTGCTGAATTTTATGTCAGAACTACTGGGAAATTGGAGGACCTATTAGGGTCGACAGCGATCACGTGACGTGTGTAACGACTATAATTATTTTAAACCCATGATATTATCACCCTTGAAAGCATGTCGATAAATAATAACTCTGATAGCGTGGTGATAAAAGTAATAGCGTTTAGAAAATAAATGCGGGCCTATTTGAGTCTAGAATAGTTCGCTGAACCGAAACCATTATAAGATAGTTTTGTATGTTCACGTATGTGAATTGTATTATAAGTATTGTATTTAGATCAAAATTAGGAATATTATAACACGATCTAGTCAGGATAATTCCTTCTCTATTGTATAAAATAACAGGGTTGGAAGAAAAATCACATAGTGTGATTTTATAAGAGACTTTTTAATTTAAGCAAAAAAAAACTGATATATTTCATATATAGCGGTGGCGACTTGATGTTTATATGCGCACCGGACACGGGCGGACGCACGGCGTAAGTTAAATGCCAACGTTGCCAGAAAAGTTTCGATTTAATCATACAGCAGTTTTAAAAGTTGCTAGTATCTAAATATATCAAAACAAACCAGGATTTTTTTTAAAAACACGTACTTAAAATAAGTGTGTTCTATGTTAGTAGAATGTCCGATCGTACATACATCCTACAATTGCTATAATTATCATACAAATAGGATTTAAATTGTGCATATGGCAACGATGGCATTAGGTCGCTGGCTCACTAGCCCTTTAGGTGGGAGAAATTAGCAGTGAATAGTGCTACTGTAAACTATAATTTATATTTTTAAAATATCCTAAATTTTATATTTGCTCGTTGCTCGTTAAGGCTGTTCCTAAAGAGTCAGTTTTATATTTTTCCCAAATGCTTGGAAAATATTAACGTTATAGTTACTTTTCGTTTACAACAAAAAATGTTTGGTAAACAAATAGTATCTATAACATCATTATATTACAAACGTACGGGACATGAAAAAACGTGATTCACTGTAGATAAGAAAGTATTTCGGTACCGTGCATACGACTCATTTGATCAATAACACCGGGCGCAGTGCATGCATGCGACAGCAGTTTTCGAAAATACAAAAACAAAGGAAAATTGAACAAATCAAAGTAATATAGTAAAAAGTCAATAAATTAAACAAACGCCAATGCAATTGTTTGCGCAGAGATCTCATTCTTACGGTAAGGAAATCACCAACGGAAGCCAATACGCCGAAAGACTATTAGTACTTGCGCTGAATTACCATTCTTCTGAAATCGCGCGCGGCAAATAATATCATTTTTGCTTTTTTGAAAGATTATAATGAAAAAATTAAAAGAATGAAAAATATGACTTCATCACATTTTAACCATTTACTCGGTACGTCTTACCAATAAAGTTTAAATGTGTTTGCCTTTATAAATTTCAATAAAAAAGTTTAATACAAAAAGGTGATGAC
>JAOPUG010000384.1:5911120-5924669 GCA_027564375.1 Micropterix facetella | reverse complement strand
TTTTTGTCAAACAGGGCTTCCTCTTTGCATTTTAGAAATGCTGCCTTGCGCTTGTTGTTTTGCTTTGCTACGCTCTGAATAAGTTTTAGTATGGAGCGGTAAGCACGCGAGAAGCTGTGGCAGAGGTCCTTTTCTCCAGCTATTTTGGCTTCACGTAACTGGCGACGAAGTAGTCGTTTCTGCCTACGGAGTTTTGCCTTAAATGCATTTTCTCTGTGAACCGGGTCAACGTGGATTGATTTTGGGTACACCCCTGAGAAGTATTCATAGACCGCCACCTGGAGGGATGACAGCTGGACACTTGCAGGGGCATTTCGGTTCACAGAGTGGTCTAAAATAGGGGCTAAACTAGAGTTATGGAATTCCCAATCCTCTTTCGATAGTGAAGGGAGTTTAAGAGGTGGGAAAGAGGCGATTGGCGCAGGTAACGCGGGCCGGTCGGGTAACAGATTGTGGGCAGATGTGGAGCCTAGGGACGTGTGAGGTTCTACTCTGTCCGTGACTCCTTGCGACGATTTAAGACACTGACGTGCAGCGTCGCTATCATCGTGCCCAGCAATGTGCTTTTCTAGCCATGCCCGCCGCTTGTACTTCTTGCTGCAAATCGGGCAAGCAAGGTCCGGTATTTCCGCCGTGTTGTTAAGTGGGGTGGCGTATACGGTTTACCGAATACGGCAAAAATCTTACATGTATTCACATTATTACGTGTTTTTTTTTTCGTTTCTCTAAATTGGTAGTACCGTAGATTCAGTTTGCGGGAAAAAACACAGCAGCAAAAATAAACGAATCTGTTTTTTTTACCGCATCAGGTTTTGCCATACCGTGTGAATACAACCATATGTTGTATACGCCACTGGAAACCGTATAAGAAAACCGAATCGGTAAACAGTAATGTGTGAACGCGCTGTTAAGACATAGGCATTAGTCAGATACAATCAATCCTACACAAACATTTGGCTGTAAGAAAGCTGTACTCGCGGTGGATCTCACACAATTTGACCGAGGCTCAAAAAACGGAACGCATCACTTAGTGTTATGCCATGTCTAGACGCTCAGCTAATGTTGCTTTGGAGAATCGTCATACCCTGAATGCTCATTGGTACACGACCATTTGCTTGCCAAAAGTTATCGACGAACTCCGTAAAAGCAACCGTAAATGCTGCATCATCTTGCACCTTGGCAATGCCAGTTCTCACAGTCAAACAGACAAATGAATGTTTGAAGGCGAAAAACATAGAACTCATGAGCCATCCTCCATACAGTCTCGACTGGCACTTTGTGACTTCTTCTTGTTCCCAAAAATTAAGAAATAATTATGCAGTCAACGATTTTCATCGTCAGAAGATGCTGTTAGTAAAACGTGTTTCAGAGGTCACCACGGAGGAATGGAATAAATGTTATTAAAATTGGTTTATAAGTATGACAAATGGTATTAATACTCACGGAGAATATTTTGTGATACAATAAATTGATTTTTGATCATTATTTGTAATTTTTTCTTAATTATTCCGGAAACTTTCAATGTGGCCCTCATATACTTATATCATGTGCATATCCAATCTTAAACAAATCTCCCGGAGTTTGAAAAACATTCAATGATATAATGAAGGAATGACTTATTAAAAGGTGATATTTCCAACAAGGATAATAATTATTCACAAAACTCAAAAATCCATTTAACTATAAAAACTCTTTTGCTTTGAAAATATCAGTTTTTGTATATAACCATGTATTTTAGATTTATGTTATCAAGTAAATAGCCTGATTTGAGAGCTTTGATCAAAGAGATAGAAACAATTCTTACCCGAGAATCCAATTTATATAATAAAATAAAAGAAAATACCGAAAAATATCAGCTTTAGAAAAGTCACACTACAAATGATAAATGAACAATGACCAATAGTGTAAAGTATCAATAAATGTAAAGTAAAACATCAAATATGTGTGGATAATTTACTTCAGTTAAGCATTATAATAATAATTACCCTATGAGGAATGATATATCTATGGAACTAACTTTTCAAAAGCATAACATTTACTTTAGTTTTTATATAGAGTAAGTAGAGAATAGATACAACAGATACTTATCTTAACACCCACGATAATGCGGTACATACATAATGTGGGTACCTATATTTTTTAACGATATTGCATTGTTACAGGTAACAAATTTCTGAATTGAGTGATATTCCAAATACAGAAATAATAAAAAAGCAGGAGATTCATCGCATCATAAAAATGAAAAACAATCAAACGAATAATCCTAATTGCTTGACTTTCTAATTAAAACTTCATAAATACGGGCTGTGAACTTTCCAAATTAAATGCGCACAACTTAGCTTTAAAATTTGTAATATATTAATAGTATATTTGAATAAAAATAAAAGAAGCAGTAATCCAATCCGCATCACGCGGAATCCGACTATTCGATTTCTTAGAGCGTTTTAACAGCGCGTTTCGTACAAACCACTGCGACCGATGTAGCGAACCCATTTGATCACATCGTGGTCCGAGTAGTTGAGCTTCGGCTCGAAGACCTTCAGATAGCGCACCTGCAAAACATCAAGTTGAAAATAAGTTTTTCTTTATCTTAAGTGCCATGCCCGTTATTGGGCTTTGGCGATCATAAGGACAATCCTTCCTTTACAAACAGCAGTACGGAATAATCCTTCCAATGTCATTCTATATCACTGTCAGCCAAGTTTTACAGCCAAGAATGGTGTCATCTCCCTCACCCTTGTTTGCCTAAGTATTTAAATTCTTAAACATATATAAAAATACATAAAAAGTATGCATATATAAAAAATGCTTACACATAAAAATAAAATAAGTTAGAAAGTTAAAATATGTTTTCCCCATGACCACTCATTTTTTTCTTGTCTCCATATTTAGAATGTTATAATATTCAATCAACCAATTAAATAAATATATGTCTGTGTGTGCGCGTGCGTGCATGTGTGTTTGTGTGTGTGTGTGTGTGTGTGCATGCATCCTCGCGTGTTGCGTACGTGTGTATGTGTGTGGTGTGTGGGTATCTATTAATTATGACGATGTGTGTATTTGTGTGTTGTCTGCCACTTTAGAAGCAGTAGTTAATCAGTTTTTGCCGCTTATTTCACGAGAAAAGTATTTCAACTAGTCTCAAATTCATATTTAGGCCATATTACATAAATTTTTTAAATGAATAACCCGATTATTGTTGTTAAAATACACATACAATCCCACGACAGGTTAACAAGGACCGCAATTGAACAATACCGCAATTGCAATTGGATTCTGGGGGTCGACTTGGTCTCTCAGTATCAATTCCCTGAAAGAATCGAATGCAAAGACCTCTGTCCAAATACAACTCTTTACTCCCCCCTACCTCGGAAGATAGCTCTTATTGTAGAACTAACTGTTCCATGCGAATCAAATATCCCTAAAGTCCACGAGTACAAATTACATAAATACCATGATCTCGCAAATGCCATCACCCGGAACGGCTTCACTGTTCACCTTCACTCAGTAAAGTTGGCTCTCGTGGCCTCTCAGCCAAATCAGTTTCAACTCTTTAAAGATCTTGGTTTCTCTAGAAAAATAATCAACTCCTTCCTAGAAAAATATCTAAAACTGCGATTTCCATCTCAATATCTATGGTTTCCAAGTGAGAGTGAACGGTCACATGTGGCAAGACAGCTATCCTAAACCTACCACAGCCGGTCGTTAATCTGGAGTCCACCGTTCACCCCCCAGAAGTGTAATAGTAGTATTACGATGGGCAAGACTCCAGTCGGTGAATTCCATGGTAGCTCCGTTTGTATTTACTTTACTTGTAACCTGGTTTCATTAAAAAATTATGTTCATTTTGTTATATAGTTTAAAATAGTCATAATGGTAGGTAGTATTCTTGTGATTAAATATAGAAATCTTAGTGAAAATAAATTTATTTACCTTGAAACCAGAAGGCGCAAACGGAACCTCAAAATTCATCGAGATTGGAGGGCGTGTCCATTTTTTTTTGGTGTCTGTCTCAAGTAATTCTATTTCTGCAGAGAGCTGTGTCTCCTTCATGCCAGCCATCCGCTTGATCCTTTAAAAACCAAAACATTGTCATGAGACGAAAATCTAAGCACAGAAAGAGATAGCACTTGTATGCAGTTGAAGTGAGCGAGCGAGAGCATGATAATTTTATTTTTCATTGTTTCCTTTTTACCTATTGCAATTACAATTGATCGTAATCGTCGATTATTATCGTGATTATTTAATGATTACCATTTTTGCATAAATATTAAAATTGCGGTCAATGAACGAACCATCACTGCACCGCACCTTTGGCTTGTAGAACTAAAGTAAAGTTAGCACCGAAACACAGTCAAGATCGCGTTGCGACGCATTACCGAACCTCGTGAAAGATAATGATGAGACGCAGCACCGAAACACGGCAAAGATCGTAATGCGATGTGGCATCGAAACATCCTCACAATATGTTATATGGCTCGCGGTTAGCGAAACTTGCTAGGTAAGTGTTCGCTACAGGTGATTTCTTGAAAACCATGTAACTTCAAGATACATCAAAACATTTCTTTACAGATGGTTTATTCAAATCTTTAATATATATTTTCCCTTATTACATCATGCTTTCAATGTTCATTCGTGAACATTGAACATTGCTTAGTAAACGTGGTTCTAAAAGTCACTTTTAAATGATTTTTTATATGGAATTGCATATTTTTTTTCAATTTCATTTTTAAAAGAAAATTTGTAATTTTGTTTGTAAGGCAATATTAAAAAAAAAAACCTAATTACTACCTGACAGAAAAAATGTATAAAAATACAAAAATATTTTAAGTTACAAATCCTTTCCAGTGGTTTGATACAAAACGATCTTATTCTTACCATTCTCACTGTGAAGACGGCAAAAGTAATTCTGATGAGAAGTTGAGGATTTTATTATTGCATGCGGTAACATCCATTTCTAATAAATATAGTGGTAAACGTATTTATTATTTACATACATAATAAAATATTTCAATTTTTAACCATACACCCTAGAATGAAAATATGTTTTAAAATTTTAAGAATATTGAATAGTGTAAATCTGTACTGAAATACACAGTGTGCCTAATAATAGTCAGGTACAGTAGTTTGCACAAGTGAAAAAACAAAATAATTCAAGCATTAAAAATAAATCGACAGGAATATCGACTTTCAACGCATTGATCAATCTTATCGTCGACACGGTGAGTTTTGAACAACAAAAAATAAAAAACTCACTTCCAAACAATGGCATTCTCAGACGCTTTGTACTTCGCCTTCCCCTTCAGACAAATCAACTGAACGCCTGAAGTGTTAAGCGGTGTGGGTATCTTGACTTCAATCTTCTGGCCAAGGAGAGACGGCTTAAAGTTGCTCTTCAGTACTACTTTCACCTCCATTTTGGTGCGGCCCACCTCGCGCACCAGAGGAATCACGCGAAACGGTAGTGATATGTCCTTGGTTGTGCGATACCTGTCAAAAATGCATCATTGATTAGAAGAAGTAGAATCGAAATCCGTCAGTGGTTCTTAAGATTACGAGACAGACAGACAGTTGGAAGGTGTCAATGCATTGACGAACTCGTCACCCCAGGAAGTTATAACGATAATAATCGTCGTTTCTTCCGTGGGATGAGACACAAAGATTTGCCGACGAATACTTATAGGTTACTATGCCTCGTAACCTATAAGAGTCCAATGCCTTACAGCGAGGCACTGGGAAGTGCCATCCAGTGGGCAGTCCTCACTCCCTTACTACCAGATTTGGACGGATTTCTCCATCCCCAGTCTGGTCACGAAACCTAACCTGGTGTAACGGCAATTCGTCACTTAAATTTATTGCGGATCCGAAGCATCCTTTGTCTATCACTTACCCATGATCGGATGGCCAATGGATCGTTTCTAAGGATAGACATTAGGTTAACATCTAGCCCCGCTGTCATAGAAAATGTACGTTTCCATACTCCCTTGGTTATTTGCCGATTGACCAGCACAGCTAGCAAGCCAACAAGTGCCAACCGCCCAGGTCCAGCCAAGGTTTTCCCCCAGATCCACACATTGCTTCACCAGATTAAGTCTGTCTTTGAGGAGGCTCCCAGATAGGACTTGAACCGTGAGTTGGGCCAAAGATAACATAAATGCGGCTATCCGGTCCAAACTGCATATAACCGTTAAGATCCATACAGACAGATGCTTTTTGGGGGCTTTGTTTTATATTTCTTTATATTTCGCTTTGGCAATTTTATTTCTACTTCAATTTTTATATTTTATATGCCCTTAGGTAGTTTTTTTAAATGAACATAAAGACTTCCCTTTCTCGCATTAAATGTTTCCCTACATGTTTGTTTAGTTTCTCTTCAAAAACTAGAGGTTTTAACTGTGTTTAGAGAAGGCTATATAAGTACCTCATCAATTCAAACTCTCCATCTGGAGGGATGAAAGAAATAGAATGTTCCGTCTCGAATTTGCTCAGTTTGACGCACTGATGAAACTGGCAGTCATCGATGACTACGACAGGCTTCCCAGAACGCGCCGGATCGCTGTCGGTATTTCCTGATATACCGCCCAAATCTGTGGAGGAATAAATGGTTTATAACGTTGATGGAAAGCCGAAAGGGCATATATGCAAAATAGTTATTTTACAGGATAAATAAATACAAACGGAGCTGCCATGGAATTCACCGACAGGAGCCAAGCCCATCCTAATATTTGTTCATTAATTACTATCATTATTATTTCACTTATGGGAGAAGAACGGTGGATCCCAGACTAACGACCAGCTGTGGTAGTTTTGGGACAGCTGACTTGCCCCATACGAGCGTCACCTTACCACCCATTCAATCCTTCTTTCAATGCCACAAGATTTGAGATGTGGAAATCGCAGTTTGTTTTTTTTTAGGAATGACTTGATTATTTTCCTAGAGACCAAGATCTTGAAAGAGATAAAACAGGGATTTAGCTGGCTGGCCAAGAGCGCCAACTTCTATCGCGTAAAAGTGAACAGCGAAGCTGCAGTTGACTGCATTTACAACATCATGATATTAATTGAATTTGTACTGGTGGTCTGGATCATAATGGTTCCGTGTAGCCTGGGCTATGATGGCTGTTATATATCACTTTGGTCAGCACAGCTCGCGGAGCAGCTCCTATCCGGGAGCCTCCTCAAAGAGGGATCAACCTGGTGAACCCGCAGTATGGTCGATCCTGGGATGGAAACTCGAGCTGATCTGGACAGCTGGCGCTAGAGGCGGGCAAACCAGCCATGCTGTCACTGACTAATACCTGGTGGAATTTAGAAGTGTATGCTTCTTAAGAAAGCGGGGGTAAGTAGGTACCTCAAGCTGCTTATCCTTAGAAACGATATGTGGACAACCCGATCTCGGGTTGTAGTTGCCGGACGCCCCGTACCCGCGATATTCCAGTAAGGAATGCCACTCACTTGAGATAGAGGACCGCGCAAGCGACCTCGAACCTTCAACCAGACGGGTGGTCGGAGTAATCCGACTAGATCTGGCAGTCAGGGGGTGAGGCTGTCCGCAGGGCAGCAATTCCATGAGCCTCGCCGTAAGACCTTGGTCTCTGACGGGCAGTGGTGGAGCTTGGTACGTGGATTGTCTACGTTCTCCAAGTCTCTGTGTTTCGCCTCGGGGTGATATAGCGATAAAGTTCGGAGTTTAGAATTCTAACTCAAACCGCAGTTATCCATGTCAACGTTGCCAGTACGAATAAACGACCATTATATTAGTTAGAACTTAATATTATTTTTTTCTCTGTACTTTATGTACTGTATGGATCGAATTTGCTGCTACCTGGTGGTGCTTAGGGTTACCCAGGGAGGCTGAATACCAAATTTGGTTAAGACCAGTCCATGGGAAGTCTTCAGACATACGAATAAACACACAAACAAACAAGCAAACAAAACCACAACATGCATCAGACTATATGGCCCGTCCTACGTAATACTATAGACGGGTTCTTAATACGGACGGGTATATGGAAAGGATTCCGATGTGGCCGCAGCAAAAATTACCGCAAAAAATCGGAGTTTCCAAATCACTCAGAAAACGAAATAGGCATTTTTGCTATTTGATGTGACAAAATCAGAGAAAATTAATATTTTCCACAATCCAAAAAGTCATACGCCACACAAGTCACTACGAATTGTTAATAAATGTAGTCTAAATGTAGTAAAATTACGAATATAATTTATCCCATCCGCAAGAAAATTAGTAGTTTCGTAAAAATTATACAGAAATGTCATTCAAATGAAATAAACAAAAATCGCCTGCTTCGCAGCAGGCGATTTTTGTGACGATGTTCTACTTAATTAAACGTTCGCACGTTTAAATAAGTAGAACATCGTGTATTTAAAATTAATATACAAATATACGAATATTTTCAAGATTTGCTAAAAGTGTATGAAAATATCATGAAATTTTATTTTACAAAAGTTTAAATCAAAACGACAAATATAACATGGAACAGATATTTTGCCTTTTATGTACCTATTTTACGACTAAGAGACATGCTTCATTAAACTAGTGCCAAATAGTGGACCAAGTGACCTATTAAAATGGAAGGGGGAATATAGTAGAATTTTACGGAGTGATTGCTTCAATAAACCGGAACTAAATAGTTGCGCAAGTGTCAGTGGAGAGCGAAATTTACAGAACGAACGACCTGAGAAAGGCAAATGTTAGGTATTGTCAGGAATGTGACAAAGCGCTTTTAAAAACATTATTTTACATTTTTGTGAATGCAATGCAATACTTCAAATACGACGACTCCTTAAATGTAGTCTCCAAATCTATCATATGCAAATAGGATGCCTGCAAATATGTCTGCAGCAAATAGGTGTCGACCCCAACTAAATATTAGGTAAATCAATAATTTAAATTCGAAGTCAGCGTTGTTAAAATGGCGTTTTGAACGCTCGGAGAGCTTCTTCGTGGCGAAATCGCTGATTCCCGGGATTGTAAATAATCATTGAGACTCAGCTTACGGGGGATGGTCGATGCAGCGATCATTTCATTCGATAAGTATACAAGAACTGACAACTTTTGAATGCCTAATCTGACTTACGGAGATCAAAATTGCTGATTGACACTCTGGCATATTAATATAAAGTCTTATATCTAGGCTTATTAATATTTACTCATGTAAATATCCACGTTCCATCGCCTGAGTTGGTGCTAAAAATGGCCAACGAAATTCCTTCGTTGAAGCGTTGCAGAATAAACCGGCACCATTTGCTGCCTTTTGCGCATCAGTCAAATTATTTGGTATCCAACGGGAAAATAGCTTTCTGATGCCTAACTCGTCATGTAAACTTGTTTGTATTACATTCATTCCAATATTCAAAAATGTCTGAATCTGCTCATATATCACACGCCGGTCTTCCTGTATTAGCTGGCGTACAGCAGCGACTTTTTTGTATTATAGTTGTTTTTGGTCAACCTGTGAATTTTACTGTATTAAGGAGGGCACGTCCATGTCGAAACTCTGAATATCATTGAAATATTGTTGTTTAACCACTTGCTTAACTTTCTTAAATAGAAACAAGATCAGCGGGACATATTTTTAGACATAACCCTTTTCGAAATTGCTGATAAATTATGGATCGTAATTTTTATTGCGTCAGATACATTTTTTCTATCGATTCGTCAATTCTAACTGCCATTGTTGCCTATCTACATATACCACATTTTTCTGTAAACTACGTTATGTTGATTATAGACTATGCCGAGAAATAGACTGGGCATCTTCGGCATGTCCGGTACCTAAGAATTTAACCTCCCTTGACCTGAAGCTCAGCTACGGAAGTACGGTTTCAGATTACACGGTCGCGAGCGAAATTTCTTCGTATGAGCGAGTAGACACGTTGAGAGCTGACAATCGTCACATGCGATAGAATAAAATAAAGACTAAATCATATTAAAATATTTATTATTTAAGAGTTTTTTAGTATTAAACGGGCGCTGACCTTAAGCCCTATATATAACTATGAAGTTGACGAACCTCCGAGCGAATTTAAATTTAATATTACGTAGTTTTTGTCAGTAAATATACGTATATCGTACGTTAAGATTAAGCCGTGTCATATACATCCTTACGCGCGTTGGGGTAAGAAAATGAAAAGGCTGACAGATTTCGACCTCAGCGCGAGCTCACAAAGTTCACGCGTGCACCATTGAATAAGGCACAATTTCTGCGAAGTTGAAGTTTCAATCAGTCGACACAGTGAAAATATATAAACACATCGATGTTGCTGCATACCTAAACGTAGCCACCACCGAAGCTCAGGCGAGATCCACTCTGAAAATAGAAGTGTGAGCGGAGATCAAGATCGCCCATGGTACATAAGCGGGAGGCGAAAGTCCGCAAATACTGGCCTCCACCATGCATTAACAGACCATTGTTCAAATAATAGTATGATTTGCGGTACTAGTTTATTCCGAAGTAGTAGATTCGTGATCGTTTCGATGTGTCTTAGCGAATAAACTTTATGCGCCACATATGACAAATTTCACCCCAAATTGATTTTCATCTGAGAAACATATGACTGTGTTGCAGTTCAATAAGGAAATATAATTTAGGGATTACTATTCAATAAATCATGATTCAGGCTGGGTTAAACGCGAACAAGCACGTATAACAATAAATTAACAAGAAATGTTTGCAACCGGATAGTGAATCATCAGTGGCAGTGCGTTAAGTCAATGCAACAGCATTGAGCAATCGACGACTACACTAAACGAGGTTGAGCAACGAAGAGGAAGTAAGGTCATAACCCCAAAGGCTGTACGTCATATCACCCGACTATATAAGGCATAGAACATCGATCGACAGATGCTCATTCACAATCATTCAACAAGACAACGGTCACGCTATAATCATCTCCTTGTGATATATGCCTTGAATTTGAGCTTCTCATAGTCAAGTACAATAAAGTTTATTTAGTCACTACGAAAGATCGTCAGTTACTTATCAAATAACCGCCAGTACATACCCATACGGCACTCACCGGTACGGTAAAAAAAATTGACGACAGCCCGTATGGACATTTAATAATTGATTTGGCAAATCTTGGTTCGTATGTGATTTCGAATCATTTTAACATAATATTATATCTATCTTTTTTTGTACAACCAAAACGATCATGCAAAAAACGGAGGATTGTGCCCCACGAATTATACTTAGAAATCTCTTGATTCTAATGGGAATAAGAATCAAGAGAATTCCTAAATATAATACGCGGAGCTCACCGAATTGATCTGATATGGGAAAAAACGATACATGGAAAGTAAATTCCTAAATGTAATACAAATACGGCAACCCAATATATCTTACCGATTACAAAATATATTATGCAGAGCTTAGCGTATTGTTCGTCGTTTGTTCGTAGGTCGTAGACAGATTATCGAACGCTTAGGCTTTTAGTCTGTGAGTCCGTTGGAGTTCACCCTACGCTATCTAACCCACGAATTAAACCAATTGTACCTACTTGAATTAAACGATTTATTTAGGAATTAAATTAGATTGTCTATTAGTATTGTTTGGTAGTAAAATTTAAAAAAATTATCAAATGTACACACCAATTGAATTTATGGCTGAAGTTTTTCATGATAATCCGACGGCCAGTCCTTTTGAAATTAAATAACATATTTTCATTCAACATATAAAAATGTATACTAAATAGATGTTCAAATATAACTTATTTTCGTTTATATAGAAAAAGGACTCTAAGATAGTCACTTGACAATGATTAACTAGTAATTGATACAAAGATTAAAAAAATATTGAAATATTCTTAAATTATAATAGTAAATAATGATAAAGATAATCTGTGAATGTAAAACATAGTATAGTACTTATAGTGCTTATAGTATTGAATAGACACATTGAGCAAAAATATGTAGATTGACTAACACCATGCATCTTTAATATACTATATGCAGTTAAGTAATCGTCTAATTTATAATATATTACACTGTGGGCCCGATTGTGTTTCTTCGTGAAATTAGTTCACGCGAATGAGTCAGAGCAATATATTAGAGCGGATTATGAAACGAACGTACGCCGATTTTCTCGCACCAAATTTACCTGCCGAACTTATAGCCATTCGAATAAATTTGAACACATTAGATTTAACGGTTTTTTCGGTGGGTCGTTTTAATGCGGACATGTGACAACCGTTAATTTCACATTCCACTCTAACGTATTGCACTGTGCCGTTCACATGCACTAATTTCTGATTTAGTTTACGAAAAACACTATCTAGCCCAATATGTTTTTAATGCGAGATTTAAATTGATTCCCGATAAGTTTAAAGTATTTAAGGGAGTTACTAAATAATTTTTACAGCACAAATTAATTATGTAAAAACATACTGAAAGCTCAAAAATGATCGAAATCTTGTGTGAAATTGCTGTAATGCGAGTGGAGTTATAGACGATTTGCTTTACAAAATAAAGCACAATATGTTTGCTTAAACAAAAAAAAAAACCAAAAATCTTTGTCTAATGGTGTATTTAAAAGTGTAAAATTAAAGAAAACGTCTGTTTCTACTTATTTTCATTTCTAATTATCTCAACTAAAAATTATTTTCTTTTCATATTTTTTTTATTGTTCCTTTTATCGTATTTATTGTAACATCGACCGGATCACTATCAACAACACAAACTTTTGGGAGAGCTTGGTGCAATTAAAGCGGAAGAACATTTTAGACATCATTAATCTTAAGTTTTCCCCTGCTAGGGTTTCTTTTTTTTTTGTTTCAGCGAAAAAAGATGCCATCATTATTATTGTCTATCTAGTTTTATCGACACAACGACTATCACTGAGCATGAAGCCGCTCTTCATTAGTTTTCTCTTTTTTTTTCAGAATTTTAGAATGAGTCATTCTGCGTAAATGAAGTTTTAACTAAAAATGGCAGAAGCCACACATTGGGCCACCGAGAAGTCCTCTTAAGTTAAAAAATAAAATTCTACTCACTCCATCAGTCTCATTAAATTGTGCACGAAATCTCCTTGTCCAAGAAGCAGATATCGCCTATGTGCAGTGATATGTTCGACGAGTTTGTGGTCAGCCAGCAGCGCAGAGAGCAAGCGGCTGGATGCCTCGTAGTAAGCTCCCGAGATGATAGAGTGAAGTTTCGTCTCTGGCGCCCCGCTAAACAGCAGTTCCACTGTGGTAGGCAATAAGAGATTATACAAAATGGGGCCAGCTGTGAATAGGCCTTTATTTTCAGCAGATTGTTAGATTTATTATTAGATTGTTAGACTAACTTAGTTGTTCGATTTTTTTGACAGATGTAGTAAACGGAAATTTATCACGACATTTGAGCAACTACAGGTATCTCTAGATCAAGTTCAAGTTCTTTATTTTCATTTATCCCATCTGGGTGTAAAAAATATATTTTTTTATTAATGTTAAAAATTACAAATAAAATTATAAATCAAAATTACAAATAAAATTACAAACATTTTCTATAAAAATCTAATTGAAAAAATATAACAAAATATATGAATTT